>PVKN010017065.1:0-17549 GCA_004027915.1 Capromys pilorides | reverse complement strand
TATGCTCAAACTCATAGCAATCCTACTGACTCAGTCTCCTAAGGGCTAGAAACTGCAAGTTGTGCTACCACACCTGGCTCAGAGAAGCAGTTTTTAAACTGTCATTACAACTTCTAAAAATATCTTCCTGTTATCTTTCATGGAACTCAGCTTTAACATTGCTTTAAAAGCTTGAGATTTATGATCAAGAATTAGGAGCTTTATAACCTGGGAAAAGTTTTTGATATTTTTCAATTGAAAACTACATCATTTGAAACAGTAGGCAAATTAAAACTTGGGAGGATGTATTGCAGAGTTGTACAGTCTTTGGGTCTGAAGCTATCACTGAGGTCTTTCTGTGCCCAAATGAGGAATTTTACTATCAAAGTTCATATGGGGAAAAAAAAAAAAAAGGTGATTCTTGACTCTTACTTAAACCTGAAACAGTTTTATGTGCAGGTGCTTAATGTGCTGAAGAAGGAATCCTGGCCACCCCAATCCTGGGATGTCTATGTTGTGTGTCATGTTGACAGCGTGTGGTACCTAGCAATCTATCTTTTTACTTCATTTGGGGGCTCTTACCTGTGTTTGTCATATTTATTCTGATGGAAACAAGAGTATATAATTAACTGAGACTCTGGCAGAAGGCTTCTTTTCTTTTAAATGAACATTCTTTTTGTTTGCTTACTTATTAGTATATGAAGAATCTTTTTAAAAAAATAAAAAAAACAGTTGCTGTTCATTTTTCTTCAGGAACCATCTGGCAATTTTGTTTTTCATTGACATTCAACAAAGGGGAACTGGTAAATTCAGTAACAGGAACGAAAGTATGAATGGGTCATCTCATCAAAGACAGAACTTACTTACAACCAGACTTGAGCCATGCTAAATAGTAGACCCCAATAACATAATTAATGATAACATGCAGCAGAAGTTTCCATCTTTTATCATACTTCTCATTAATTTGAAACTGACTTAACTTAGAATTTAATGGACACGAATAGGAATTAGCATGAAAAGAAAGCCTAGGTTTGTAATGAAGATAATAAGCAGACTCTACCAGATGGTAATATCAAAACCTATGCTGGCACAATGCACAGAAACCAAGTTCTGATTTTCAAATGAGAAATTGTGAATAAATGTGTTGGAATTTCTTTATATAAATGTAGGCAGTTCTGCATCGATATGTTAAAAAATCTGGGTGGCGTACGATCTCTCTATTCAGTGGTTTAAAGATGCACTTCGCCCATTGCATTTGATATTTTTAATATCAGCAATTCACTCGTATTATACTTCACCTTATTTACAAAGAATTTGATATTTTCCCTTTCCCCTGGGACCCAAGTGGCAGAAGACTTTACTGACTAATCTAATTTATGGATATCAATAGCTGGAAAATTTCACCGGCCTGTAAATGGCTCCCCAGCCACTGCCACACTCTTTTGTCTTTATACAGTAGTCAAAATATCAATGTCATAAAACTTTCAGGAATCACATTTCCATCCCATGTTTGCTCCACTCAAATATCTCCCACTGAAAACTCCACTGCTATCCATTTGTCTATGGGATTTCCTTAGTGAGGTACAGCTATCCTCTCTAGCTCTGACAAATCATCTGTGAGGTCCCCGGATGTCCTCTTTACCCTATCTCATAGGCTCTGTCTCTATCTTCAGAAAATTTCTCGAAATCTTTTCTCCTGAGTGTAAATCCTTGAGGTTGCATTATTTGACTTTTCAAGATTTATAAATAGTTTTAGAAAACACGTTTGGGAAATTTAAGTGAAACAAAATTAAATTTTGCCTCTTACCTGATTTTTCTTAAGAAATTTAATATTTCGGATTCTCCAAAATTATTAGGCTATGAATCTACTTCATGAACTCAATTGTATAAGCATATTAATATCTACAGTTAAAATCTTTTTTGATGTATTTGGTACAAGGTCTACAGTGTCTACATGGTCTCCCCATGTAGATTGGACTCACAGTGATTCTCCTGTTTTCATCCTCCCAAGAGCTGGGATTACAGGCTACATTTGAAATCTTGTTTATTTATCTGAACCAAAAATTTACAAAGAGGGCTGAGGAGATAACATGGTGGTCTAAGTGTCTGCCTGGTAAGCTCTAAGTACTCAGGTTCAATCCCTGCTACTATGTGTAGTGCTGGTCCTGGAACCCTGGGTACACCATGCTGGCCATCAAAACTGAGTGTGGTGTCATATGCCTCTAATCCCAGTGCTGGGGAGGCTGAGCCAGGAGGATCACTCTGAGTATGAGCTACAGACTGAGACCCTGTACCAAATAAAAAAAATAATTAATTAATAATTAAAAGAAAATTTAAAAAAACATTAACAAAGAATAAAATTTAGAATTACCACAAAACTCAATCACTATACTCACAGGGTTATACTTAGAATAGATGAGTCTTATGTATATACAAAATCTTACCTGTGAATGTAAATACTAGTACTTTATGCATTTATTTATTTGGTACTTCCCAGGCAGGCACTCAAGCTCCTGAGCTCTCTCCCAAGACCACTAGTACTTTAAATAAGTACTAGTGAAGAAGGGCCAGGAAGCAGGGACAACCCAAATGCTCATCAGATGAGGAAGGCATAAACACAAAATAGTATGCTCATACAATGTAATATTAAGTGGCCACAAAAAGGAAAGAAACCTTCCTACGCGCCACCCCCCTCCCCCAAAGGATGAGACTTAGAAACAGTGTCCTAAAGGGAAGGAAAGGTCATAGTAAGGCACTACGGAAACGCATCAGTGCATATCCTCTCGGCTGTGATTACCATTGAATGTTATTGAACATCTTCCAATCCATTGAGCTATACACTTAATAAAGAACATTTATAGTATATATGAATAAATGTAGCTATTTTTATAAGCTCCAGAGAGCTTCTTTTCTATCCCCTGACTAGACCTGTATTATAATGAGCAAATGGTTAATAATTATCTGACAAACTAATCAAAGTGAAGTAGGTAACACAATCCTTTCTACTCTGTGTTATACCAACAGCCCCACATCTCCAGGGACCCTGCAGGAGGTGCAGATGCACAGGTTCATCTCAGACCTCTGCAATCAAAAGTGTATCTTTATCACTGTCTTGGTGGTACATAAGCATGTTGCAAGTGTGGAAACCCCGTACCCCAGAATCTTT
This sequence comes from Capromys pilorides, assembly GCA_004027915.1. Classification (NCBI taxonomy): domain Eukaryota; kingdom Metazoa; phylum Chordata; class Mammalia; order Rodentia; family Capromyidae; genus Capromys; species Capromys pilorides. Next base: position 14,404 of record PVKN010017065.1, on the reverse strand, counting down.
TTAAGTTGTTGAGCACACTACCTTTTTCTTTTTCACACTGCCTTTTTACATAGCTATTTTGCTTTGTCATGCCTTAAGGCTTTTGTAGGGATTAAATCAATTCACTTTTAATAAGGACAGTGTCTAGTGAATGATAATTAACCTAATTTTCTCACTTCAGTTTTAATGTGCTTTCCAGCCAGCATTCAATCTGGCCTCCAAAATGTGATGGCTATTTAAAATATGAGAAAATATTTAAAATAAATAAATAAGACTTTTTAGGTCTCTCAGCCCTTTAAAATTTACAGAATTAATATCCTTTATAGTCATTGATATAAGTGCAAAAGCCTCTACTTCCCTTGGTCAAAGAAACATACAGTACCTGATGATTTCTAAAGAATTTATTTTCTCACTAATGAAATACAATTTATATAACTGCTCTTTCTTTACTTTCATGTCTGAATTTGATGAATTAGCACAAGGGTCACTTTGATGGTGCTAAAAATACTAAACACACATAAAACAAAGGAAGGACCTTGGGTGGTTCATGGTATTTTTGGGAACACTGCAAGACTGAAAGTGTTTTACTTTTTCTAAGGGTGGTGAAACTAGAGAACATCATAACCTAGACACATGTGCGTAATTATGCTGTGAATTGTAGGCATCAACTGGATTCCTTTCAGTTATCATCCTTGTTTCTCTTTTCTCCTATCTTCCTTGACCTTTCATATCCCTACATACAGGAAAATCTGTGGTGTCTTCATTCTTTCTCTATCCAATCTCTGAAAGGGGCCTCAATAAGACCTAGTGATAAGTGGAAGCCAACCAAGGCTAAAGTCTGTCCCCTTCACAGATGTGCCCCAAGCTAACAAGGGCCTGTTACACTAAACAGTGCCCTGCAGAAGTGTCAGGTGGTGTATTGCTGGAGCACTACTAAGGGTTTTATAATGTACCAGCTGCTTCACTTAGTCTGGAAAATAGATTCAAAACTATATCATACTTGATTGGTAACTTATTTATGATAAGTTGCCCTCAATATTTTGCAAATAATCACAGAAATGTCTTGGTTACTTTGCTTTCATTGCCAGGACAAAATTACCAGCACTCAAATGTAAAGAAAGCTTTATTTAGGTCAGCATTTGTGGAGGTTTCAGTCCCCATCAGCTGGCTCGAGGGCAGGGTGCGGTGGCACAGAGGCAGCCATTCAAGGTGGCAGAAGACAACCAAAGGAACAAGAGCACAAAAAAGGTTGGGTGAGCAAGCCTCTTAACCTCCTGTATGTTGTAAGCAGGCTGCCTGCCCTGGGCCAGGTGTGGCACTCACACCATAGCCCTGCCCTCCTCTTGCACAGGCTCAGGATGTTTACAAACACGGCGGGCTCCATGCTGAGCCGCTTAGTTACATTTCTAAACTCTCAAGTTTACACAATGAATCAACCATTATAACACTTTAGAGCACCACCAGTCTGTCTAGGGCATGTCCTCTACATCCCAAGATGCAGAACAGCTGAGTTGCTTAGATAAGCTTTTAGACTTTGCAAGATGACACAATGGAACAACCACTACAGTAAGCCTACACTTTCATAATCTCTCAGCCTACAAGCCCTTTGCATCATGAAATGTTGCATATTCTTTGTGCCTTTTACATTTGTATTAATTATGAATTATATGTGAATCACATACATTATGTCCATAATCAGCTGACTCTGTGTATTTTATACTTGTAATAGTATGAAGTACTCCCCATATTTCTAGTATCTACTATTCTTAGGAATGTACTTCAACCACTGGGAAACCTATACAGAAAATAGAACATGAAATGGTAAGCAGCATCCTCAAGGGTATTAGCTTTGCCTGATAACACATGTGGAACATGCCTACCACCAGGTATGCACCAGGACAAACACAAGTAGTGATGTCTATTTATTTTGATATTAATTATATTCAAGGAAGGGATGCCAAGATAGCTCAGGAGATTAAAGTGCCTGCTTTGGCACAGTGCAGTGGCTGAGGTTCCATCTGAATCACACTGTGCCAGCCCCACCTCAGGAGTGCACTGAGACAGTGATTGAGACTGGGAGTGGTGGCACACACCTGTAATTGCAGTGTTTGGGAGGCTGAAAACAGGCAGATCACCACGAGTCCAATCTACGTAGTGGGACCTATAGACCCTGTAGACCCTGTCCTAAAGTTCTCCATATATATATATATATATATATATATATATATATATATATATATATGAAAATTAGACCTGATATATTAAGAAATTGAGAACTACAATGAAACAAAAAGTGTAACTTTAACTGATGAAATGAGCTAGTTTTTTCATTTTATATATATATTTTATATTCAGACTAATTTGAGTAAAGAATTATTGCTTTTGTCTTGTTTCAGTAGAGCTTCGAATAGAACCCAGGACCTCATACACACTAAGTGAGTGCTCTGCCACTGAGCTACATCTACATCTCCAGTTAGGTAGTTTTTTGTTTTTTTGTTTTGTTTTTTTGGTTTTTTTTAGTAATAAAGTCCTCTCTTTCCACCCATGAACTTCTATGCTGAGAATTGCTGATTGTCAGCAGACCACTGAAAATTTAGCACATATAAACCAATACCAAAATATTAAGTCAATTTCACCAGACTTATATCTAATTAAATATCATATATTTATTCTTAATATGTTCTTATAGAAAAGAAAATATAATTATTATTTAAAAACTTAATATGTTTTTACGGAAAAGAATGTATCTTTATTTTTAAAAACTGATAAAGGAATGGAATTTCTTGTAAAAACATTTAAAAGCCAGTCATCCATGACTGCCTTTTATGATAGCAATATAAAGTAAAACAGATTTTTGAAGAGCAGGCCCCAGTCCTCTACATTTCAGATATTTACCAAGACAGCCTTTAGAATGTAGGACCACGCCTACCTTTCATAGGTGGCATTTCAAAGTTGCGTATTATATGGAGCACAACACACACCCAAGAAATTCAAGACAAAGTGTTCATTTGGGAAGTATTCTCAGAAATTAAAAAAAAAAAAAACATAAGATATAATGCTTAAAAGATTAAGAAAAAACTGACAAGAGAAATTCAAAATCATTATGAATGCAGCCATAGTACTTATTCTTCACACCATGTAACTTTCACCCTAAAATAAAGTAAAATTAAAGGACCAGGAAGGAGGTCTTCTGTGGCCACCACTCCCAGATCCGCAGCACTGTCCTTCTGCTTTCTCTGACTGTGTGTCTAATTCAGCGTCTTTGAAAGTGGCACAGGTTGCTGAATGCTTGTCGATGGTCAGCTTTTGCCCAGATATATTAGCAACCAGAGGCCTCTGTGAGAGCTGCTCTCTGTGTTAGCCCGAGACACACGAGGCTCCTTCATTCCAAGCACTCTTCTGATGTTACCTGCGGAAGCTACGACTGTCGTCCATCTGCATGCCCCTCGCAAAATGCAGAAAGTGAGTCAGGTCAACTTGGGCAACTCATGGCAGCTACATTTTCTTCCAGCTCACACCACTTTCAAACAGGGTGTTTCCTATAAGTAAAATCTGAAAGATGAGATGTTTTAATGAGTGCTCTGAATTATTAGCGGGGGATAATGGATTTCATTTTAAAGACTGGCTTAAAAGGAAATAAAGCAGACTTTCACTTTCATGTCTGCTTCAGACTTGAATCACATGTGCTTTCTTTTCAGTCTACAAGACGTAAATAGGTAAGCGTAGCCTCTAAGTCTTGGCAGTGAGTGCTTTGGGTGTGGCCATTGCAGCTTTGCTGTTGAAATCTCAGATGCCTTCTTCTGGTGTCAGTCAGTCAAGAAAGGAAGGAGATAGTAAGGCAAGCGGTGATAGGCAGAATTCTGTAAGGAAGTATATTAAAGAAATTACAGAGCCTGAAGTAGTGTTGTTCAGTCCCAGAGCCACAGGATCAGTGTTTGTCCCTGTTCCTTGCAGCTCATTTTAATTCAAGAGTGCCTTGTCTCTTTGTTCTCTTAATTCCCGAAGCACTTCACTTGTGCCTGCCTTGTATTTACCCCTGCCTTCTTACACTGTAGCTGTTTGTGTATCCATCTTATCTCCTTTATTGAACTGGAAGCTCCCTGTAGAGAGAAAGATAACTTTGTGCATAGTTTTTTAAATCTTCAATAACAAATAGCATAAGAGGATATAAAATAGTGGAGAAGCAAAATTTCCTAAGTATCTACTGTACATTAGACAAGTGTAGCATGTTAGTATTTTGAGAGGTTCCAATAGCAAATTTATGTTGCCTGCCTGGCTTTTAAATTAATTGAGATCTAATCTAGAAGAAGCAGATGGAAACAAAATGTCAACTGTATTTTTGCTAAAATTGAAACTGGAGAGTACGATTTATAGGGCAGGAATAATGGGCTCCCTGGGCAAACTCTCTCACCTGGTAGCAGATGCACGGAAAAATCCACCTCTTGCCCATGCAGAGTCCTTGCCAGGCATACATTATAATAAAGTAGAAGAGTAACATTCAACAGGCATTGGCAAGTTCCAAAGGAAAAACAAGAGGGAGGGCCGATCCCCACAGCCCACTCTCTTTGTTCAAACTCACAAGGATAGAATTTGTTTCTTCCCCCACCCTGGAAGTAAGAGAGTAAGAGAAAGGTGAAAGGATATCAAGATAGAAATATCTGTTTTTGTAGTCATAATGCACGGGAAAAGTTTTCCTACTAAGTGTTTTTGTTCAAGATCTCACCTAATATCTCTGTCTATATCAGGTTAAGAATTGTTACTTGGCATTTTCAGATAAAGACATGAAAACTCACTAGTATGATTCAGATCCACCAGTTTCCACAAATACTTCACATTCAGAGGTAGGAGCTGGATGGAAGGGGCAGGTCACAGAGGGCCTGACTTGACATTCCTGACCCTGGTTCCTCCTGCCACTCTCTTTGCATCTCTCCTCCCTTGGCATGAGCTGCTCTTCTCTGACATGTCCTTTCATCACACCATTTCTGTTTGGAGTATGTAAACATGGGCTGAAGGCACTAAAACTGGGGTCAAAACTAGGCCTTTACTCTTTTAAACTGTGGATTTCCAGTATACTGGCCTTGCAGTGGGAAAGTTGGCTAATGCAGGAAACTGCTAATGACAGTGGGGTTGTTATAGTGACTATCTGACCATATAGCTCAGAAGCCTTTAGTAATGCTTTGTGAGAGGACTTTGCAAAAGTTTGTACAAGTAGGACAGAGAAGCCCTGGACTGTTGTTAACCAGTACTTGATACGTCAAACTAGTCAGAGCTCAGAAAGCCATAATGCTGATAGGGATAAAGGTGGTAAAGGACAGGCTCAAAACATTTCAACTGAGACTAAATCTAATTGATAGCTGGGCAAGAGAGACCACAGATGTTACATGATAGGCAAGAACTAGTCTACATTTTCCCCAGGTTCTGAGAATGCATGACAAATTGATATTAAGTATGGAAGAAATATTAATCTAGAAGAGGAAATTTTGAGGCAGCCTAGCATTCAGTCTGTGGCATGAGTATTGCTGGATGCTTGTAGCCAGACCTATAGTGAGAAGCAAGAGCAAAAATCAGAATCGAATAAGTTGAAACTTGCAGTTTCACCAGAAAGCATGTACAATGCGGTGCCAACGAAAAGCATGGATGCTAAAAATATTTGAAGTAAATATAATTACAGGGAAAAGAAGAAAGATATCAGAAATCCTCAAGACCTCAAGCATCTCAGGGATTAGACTGCAAAAACACAAACTTTCATTTGGGTCCACCTAGAGACGTTTACTCTCCAATTCAGCCATCTAGGCACTCAGACACCACTGCAACATGGTCTGAGGGCTCAAGTGACTCTTCAAGCTGGCAGCTGATATTGGTATCATGCACTCAGTGTTGGCTTTTTAGAGATGCAAAATGAAAGAGTTGTGGAGTCATGAAAGCTTCTCTCCAGATTTCAGAAGAAGACCTGAGAGGGTAGAGGGAAAAAAGAGTATGGCAAGGCCACAGGCTTTACCAGGACTCTGTGAGAGGTTGGTCTGTGTGGCTATGAGAATAAAACCATAGGAGAAATGGAGATGCCTAGAAGTTAGAGATCCCAGTAATACTGAACATCTCTCAGCAATGCTGCAGGCAAGGAGCAGAGATGATACAAGAGAGAAGCCATGTGGGCGGCAACAGCAGCACCACAGGGATAAGGCTGTGGAAGCATTTTGAAGTCGACAGCACAACTCAACCTGCCCTCAGTGCTGGACAAGCAGCTAGAATACTAATGTTTGCCCTATTGGGTTTTAGTTTTGCCTTCATCTAATTGTGTCTATTCCTCTCCACCTCCATTTTGGAATGGGAATTATTACCCTGTGCTGTTGCATGTTCAAGTGATTAACTCCCTGCTCACCTCCCAGCTAGTTCACAGCCAAGAGTTTGCTGTACTCTCAGAAAAGACTTTAGCCTCAAACATTTCAGGAATGTTAGCACTGTGAAAACTGACTACTCCTACAGATGGACTAAGTTAATTTTTCACATTCAGATGGACATGAACATTTTGTGAGCAAAGTATACAAAACTGTGGCTTAGATTTTTTAAAAATGTGAAATCTCCTGAAAGTTTCACATTCAGAAGTGGTGCCCAGTCAGAAGAGTGGGTAACTAGAGACCTGACTTCAAAGAGTTAGCCTCATGCCCCAGTCCTCCCCTCATTCTCTCTGCTTCCTGAGCATCACACCATGGGCAGATTTCCTCTACCATTCACTTACATTAAGCTGACCTGCCTGTAGCATTCCGACCTTGAACTAAAGCCACTGAAAGTATGCAACAAAGCAAGCCTGCCTCCTTTAAGCTGTAGGACTCAGGAATTTTGTTCCAGCACAGGAAAGTTAACATTTCATCTCTTTGTCCATCCATCCATCCATCCATCCATCCATCCATCCATCCATCCATGCATCCGTACATATATACATACATACATACATACATATATACATACATCCACCTACTACGTATCTATCTGTTTGTCTGTCTGTCTGTGGGTCTGTCTGTCTGTCTGTCTGTCTGTCTGTCTGTCTGTCTATCTATCTATCTATCTATCTATCTATCTATCTATCTATCTATCTATCTATCTATATAACTCCATACGTATGTGAAGTAACTTGCCATTAATCTCATGGCTAAGAAATGTCAAGGTCAGTATGTGAAACCCAACTGTTTCACATGGTGCACAATGTATGCCAGGATTCCACAGCATGGTCTGAGGGCTTGAGTGACTTGTGAATGAATCAATAGCTGCATAAATCCATGGCGAATGCAGCATAATTTTAAGTACTATAATAAACCTCAATAATATTAAGTGGTTCAATTTCCTTAAGCATAATGAATTCTGCAATGTAAATATATTTTAATAAATTCAAAAAATGTACATAAGGACAATACATTAGTACCACAATGGAATTTTCTCAGATTATTCTGCACTTCTGTATTACCCTATACAAGTGAGTTATTTGAGACCATGGAATTCCTACAACCTTGATATTTTCTTGAAAAAAATTCTTCTATTTTCACAGTATCTAGTGTACAATTTGCTCTTTGTTTACTCTTTAAATTTCTCACACCAGGGAGAAAATACAATGTATACACATGTTAGCCTTATTTATTTCACTTAAAATTATGGCCTCAAGTTGTATGAATTTACCTAGGAATGCCTCAAATTTAACCTCTTTATGGCAGAGTAGTACTCCATAATATAATAAATCACATCTTCTTTATCCATTTCTCAACTGATGAGCATTGGTTGCTTCCAAAATTTTGCTATTACAAATGGTGCTTCTATAATAGTGGGTGCAAATGTGTATCACTGTAGTATCATATTTTCAACTCTTTGGGGGAAGATACTCAGTGAAAAGGGTAGGTCAAATGGGACCACTAATGCTAATTTTTTGAGAAATTTCCAAACTGATTCCAGTTGTTGCACCAGTGTACAATCTGGCCACCAGTCGAGAAGCATTCCTTTTTTCTCATTCATCATTTACTATGGTTGAGTTCTTGGTGATAGCTGTTCTTTCTGGGATAAAATGGAACCTTGTATTATCTTAATTTTCTTTTTTAATAGTTTAATTTTCATCTCTCTAATAACCACTGATGTCAAACATTTTTTCATGTATTTGTTTATGATTTTTATTTATTCATCTGAGAAGTGTGTGTTCTATACCTTTCTGAAGTTGTTTCTTTACTTCAGATGCTGTTATTTCAAAGATTTTAGGTGTGTGATTTCCGATCTCTTCTATGCTATTGCCTCTTGTATTGGCTCTCAGTGGGCTTGGGGCCTGAGACTACATTTTGCTCCTTCTCTTTGTCATTTTGTATAGCCCTGCCTTCTGACCTTTGGTGTACGGCATTGATAGAGTTCTTAGCTTAGCACCAGATCTAGATCTACCAAGTTCAAACTGTTCCAGGTAGGTGTGGCTTGGGTCTGGCTGCTGAACTCCACTTCTTGCTACTATAGCCCTTGGAGGTGAATCTGCTTTGCCACTCTGGCAAGATATTCTGCTCCTGGATCAGATGCCCATCTTTCAACTGCATCATTAAATTTGGAAGGTTTGAGTTTTTCAGTTCTTTATATGTTCCAGATGTAAGTCCTTTGTTTAAAGGACAACTGATTAAAATTGTTTTATGTTCTGTCTTTGTCTTTTCAGTCTGCTGATAATTTATTTTATTGTGAGATCTCAGTTATTGAATCTTTGCATTATTTCCTGTGCAATGGAAATTTTGTTTATGAAATCTTTGCCTACACCAATGTCTTCAAGAGTTCTTCTATCTATTCCCTCTTCCAGAAAATTTATTGTTTCTGTTTTAACATTTTGGTCTCCAATCCTTTTTTATTTTAGTTTACTGCATGGTGATAGACACAGATTTAGTTTTAGTCTTTAGCATGTCAGGTTATCCAGCACCATTTATCAAAGAGAATATCTTTGTTCCAGTGAATGTATTTGACTTCTTTGTTAAAGATAAGGTGAATGTGTATGTTTGGAGTGGTTTCTATATCTTTTATTCTGTTCCACTGATTCTCCTATCTTTTTTTCAGAAAATTAACTAAATATTAATTAACTAAAAGTAAATTAAATATTTCAAAACAATATTCCAGAATTTAAATCAAGTTATGAATCCAACTTAGGGGCCAGAATGTTGTGCATCATATGTATGAATCTGTAATCAACTCAGAGTACTCACATATTATTTCAGTAGGTTAATACGTACAAAGATATCAACTAAGAAAAATTTTCCATGGTAGTAAAGAATTACTAAGAGTAAAACATAATGTAAATACTGGAATGTCAAATATATGACCAGAACTTCTAACAGTTTGGGGATAGGATATCGCACAAAGTTCTAGTATGTCATGGACACAGTGTCCAAGACACTTACTGGTGGCCAGGTGTCACTTGTGGGGTGAGCTATTGCTATTTTCTTGATATCTACCCTATAGAACCAGAGAATCTTGACCCATAGGATGCTGGTGAAGTCCATTTGTAGAATATGCTGATGGACATATTCTGCTGCTGTATACAAAAGAATAATTGAGGGGCTGGGGAGATAGCTCAGGGGCATAAGTGGCTGCCTAGCAAGTGCAAGGTCCTGAGTTTGATCCCTGCTTCTGCAAAAACAAATAAACAAACAAAAAACAGTTGAAAGACTCTTTTTATCCTGTGTTTAATTACTTGCTGTAGTTTTTGGGTTCTTTCCATTCTCCTTCATGGAGATGTGGTCATTTTGATCCCTCTCTAGAATATCTTTTAGTGAACTGTGCAGCATTGGCTATGTTATAATGAAATTCTTTAGGTTTTTTTTTTTTTTTTTTTTTTTTTTTTTTTTTTTTTTTTTTTTTTTTTTTTTTTTTTTTTTTTTTTAATCCTGGAAGTATTTCACTTCTCCATTGAGCTTGAAAGAGTGTTTTGCAGGGTATAGCAGTTTGGGCTGGAATTTATTTTCTTGCAAGACTTGAAGTACTTCATGCTATGCTCTTCTTGACTTAATGGTTTGTGAAGAGAAATCTGACATTATTCTAATGGGTTTTCCTTTAAATGTGATCTTTTCTCTAGCAGCTTTTAGTATACTGATCCTGTGCTGAATTTCTGGGAACTTGATTATGTCTGGGTGTAGTTTTAATTGAGTTGATGTTATTTGGAGTACTATATGCTTCAGTTACCTGAATGTCAGATTGTTTCCCCATATTTAGGAAGTTTTCTGCTATTACTTCCGCTCATATTCTTTTTATATCATTTGTATAGACTCCTTCTTTCTCATTGATGCCTATTAGTCCTATGTTGTTCATCTTTGCTTCACCTTGCAGATATTGAATTATTTTTTCTTGCATCATAGTGGTTATTAAGAGATCTTTTCTTACCTCTTCACTGGCTGCAATGGTGTGTTTAAGGTCTGAAAGTCTATTTTCACTTTCATTCCTGTGTAGCACTTTGAATCTGCTTCATACATTCTACTACTTTCCTATGTTGCTCATTCAAGGATTCCATGATTTTTATACTCTCTTCTATTTTTTATCAGTGTCTTCTTTTGAAGCACTTAATACTTCTTTCATTACCAGTACTATTTCTTTTTTTACTTCAGAAATTATTTCTGATCTGATTTCCTCTATACCTTTTGGTAGTTGTTTCTTTACTTCTGCTGCTATTATTTCAGAGATTTCAGATGTGTGATTTTCAGTTTCTTCTATGTTATTGTCTCTTGTATTTGTTCTGAGTGGCATTGGGGCCTGAGAGTGCATTTTTCTCCTTCTCTTTGTCACTTTCTATAGCCCTGCCTTCTGATATTTGGTGTAGAAATTTGGTAGAGTTCTTACCTTAGCACCAGATCTCAATCTACCAAGTTCAAACTGTTCCAGGTGAGTGTGGCTTGAGTCTGGCTGCTGAGCTCCACTTCTTTCTGTTGCAGCCCTTGGAGGTGAACCTGCTGTGCTACTCTGGTAAGATATTCTGCTCCTGGATCAGCTGAATAAGTCTTGTCTTTAGTCTCTCTGCATGGAGTTCTGTGGCAATTTTCCACTCTGGGCCTGTCTGATGGATGAAGTTTCACTCACAAGCTGGACTTTATTGTGGGGTCGAATGAGTTTCCAAGGATCCAGAGCAGTCTCACTCATGTTCTAGCCTGGTTGCTGGGACAAATGAGTTTCCAGGGGGCCCAAGGCAGTCTCACTCACTCTCAGGGCCTGATTTCTGGGTTGATTGAGTTTCTGAAGGGCCCAGGGTGGTCTCACTCATGTGCTGCTCCTGCTTTCTGGGTTGAATGAGTTTCCAGTGTGTCCTGGGGGATCTCACTCACATGCTGGGCCTGCGTGCTGGGTCTAATCTTTTTTTTTTTTTCAGCGCCTTTTAGGAACACTTTATAAATGACTAAGAGAAATCACATATACAAGAAGACAAATCCTGGGGCTGGGGAGATAGCTTGGCAATCTAAGCACCTGCCTGGAAAGCACAGGAACCTGGGTTCTATCCTCTGTACATGCTGTGCTGGGCCCAGAACTGTGGGTGCACCTTGCTGACCACCAAAACTAGGCATGGTGGTGCATGTCTATAATGCCAAGGTTGGGAAGGCCAAAATAAAAGGAATACTATGAGTCTGAAACATGTAGCAAGACCCTGTTGTCAAAATAATAAACATTAAAAAAGATAACTCTTTCATAATATTTTAAAGTTGTTTTTATGTATTCACAAAAATTTATGAGTGTATATATATATGTATATATATAGACATATTTTTCAAGTACCAATAATATTTCCTATTTAGAAAAAATATAATTATTTTCTTCAGTTAGGAGGTACACAGTGGTGTGCTGTAAATTTTGGAGGTGCTACTGTAAATGTTTCTTATGATTAGTCTTTCTGAAATAAGAAAACATGAAAGCCAAGGAGGCTTACACTTCAACAAAAGAAATACATATTACACATAATAAAAATTTTCCTGGTAGGGGCTGGTGAGATGGCTCAGTGGTCTAAAGCACTTGTTTAGGCAAGCTTAGGCAACTGCAGGGACCATGGTTTGATTACTGGCACTACATGCTGCATCATCCCCACCCCCAGGGCAAGCTGAGCCAGCCATAAAAAAAATTCCTGGTAGAATGTGTTATTTAAAAACTCCCTGTTATGGTTTATGTCTAGTTGTCCCCCCAAAGCCTCATGCAATCATGGGGCGGGGACTTCTAGAGTTTGAGACATGAGTCATGATCCACTGGGATTATGTGTTTGAGTACCGATGGGGTACAATTGGTTACTCCCTGGAGCACGACCTGGGCCTGCCTAAGATATGATTGCCTCCCAACTAGAGCGGGATCAAGGGCCCATCCTGGGGTATGATTGGTTATACCCTAGGGCACAATGGGCCCAATTCAGAGTGACTGAGCACAAAGAGACTTTTTAAAGGGCTGTTGCTATCTGCTCCCCTAGTTGTTCTGCCGCCATGAACTAGATGCCCTCTGCCCTGTTCCACTCAGCCTTGGGCCAGTTGAATATGGACTGAAACCTCCAGCAACTGTGAGCTAAATAAACCTTTCCTTTCTTCATTTTGAGTGTTGGGTATTTGTCCCAGCAGTGAGTGAAAGTAACTAAGATACTCCCCATCCTTTTAAAATTCCTAAACTAGTATAAAGAACAGCTGGTTTGAGGGAGTACATGGCTAACTTGGAGAACATAATATATTTACTTACTATTTCATTAAAATTTTACATAATAATTTGCATGCAGAAATCTTAATGATGCTGAACCACATGAAAGAAGACCTCATATTTTGTAAAACTCCTCAAATTACCCAACACAATATCAACTACATAACAGCTACTGATTAAATGTTTACTGACAAGATAGACTAATGGATTGAAAAGAATGACAAATGGAAAGGAGGAACTGGATTTTGTTCTAGATCTAAATACAAATTTCCTGGGACATGGAAGAAATCAAGCTTTTGTTCCAGGTCTTAAGTTCTGTCCCCTGCTGATGATCGCCTCTATGTATTGAGAGCTTTTGGGCTCCCACAGCAGTGAGACCTCATAGATATGATCAATTGACTGTCAGCCAGAACAAAGGGAAAAGATGCTGGAGGACAAATAAAAAAGCTTGGCTTGGGGCTGTGGAGATAGCGCAGCAGTGTAAGTGTCTGCCTGGCAGGTGGATGCTGTGCTGGCCTGGGAATCCCAGCCTCACCATGCCTTCCTGAAACCTGGCATGGAGGCACACGCCTACAATCTCAATGCTGGGGAGGCTGAAACAGGAGAGTTACTAAGAGTCTGTGCACCATAGTGAGACCTTGTGCCAAATAAATAAATAAATAAATAAATAAATGTGAGAGCAAGAGCAAGAGAGAGAGCAAGTGAGCGAGCAAGCAAGAGAGAGAGAGACATTTGGTTTTCATTGTCACTTTGTTTGCCAACTAACCTTATGAGTTTGTTTAAATCACTTAATTTCCCTGGAACTCTACATATAGAAGTTTTTATTTTTAGAGCAAAACAGTAATAATGTCACAGTGGTATGCTGAGTTAGTCTCTGTTTCCATTAACATAATCATATCAGATGCATTTTAGGAAAAGTGGTCAAAAATTACTATGTATTTTAATAGACAATGAAACAATGTGTCATTTTTAAAGGATAATATATGTTTATTTGAGGAATTTACCTCAAATGCTTTATCTATGAAAATGAGCTTATAGGGCTTTGCTAAAATATATGGGAATGTTAGGTACCTTTTAATTCAGAATGTTTAGCTCCCTTTTGAAATGACTGCGTTGGACAGTCGCACTAGCTAGGCTACCGTGCCAGTGATTTATGGAAGCCACACGGAGGCATGGTTCAAAAAGCTCAAACTCAGCGAAAGTGTTTGATTTACTCCCTAGGGAAGAAATGTGATTAGGCCACTCACATGTAACAGGCTTGTGCTCAGCAAATAGCTACGTTAACACCTACACAAACCCAATTTTTTAACTAACCAAAATTTTAAATGACAAGGGCCAGCAAGATAGTTCAGTAGACTAAGCACCTGCTTAGGCAAGCTCAGAAACCAGGGTTTGATCCTTGGTCCCGTTTGCTGTGCCAGCCTGCCAGACCTTGTTAGGCTTCTATAGGGACCAAAATCACTTTGGTGAAATAATAATAATAATAATAATAATAATAATAATAATAATAATAATTTGATGTCATAAAGAAAAATGTGAGGAAAAAAATCACTAGTTTATTTTATTCATAGTTGTGAGTACAAAAAGTCTAAGCAAAATGACAAAAATCAAATTTAATAACAAAATAATGAAATCTAGTTGAAGTTTTCCTGAAATGTGAAGACAGTTGCATATTTAAAAATCTATAAATATTATAACTCACATAAACCTAAAGAGAAAAATTTTTGAATGTATTTCTGGCATTACCTCAGCAGAGCCCAGTACCAGGCTTTTTCCC
>PVKN010017064.1:0-17536 GCA_004027915.1 Capromys pilorides | reverse complement strand
ACTCTTCTAAGCTCCCTTTGATTTCAGGTTCTTATGCAGCACAATTTCTGACTCTATTCGCCCCATCCTATTCCCGTCCCTGTTATATATTAATTTACTATATGTTATTGAGATTAATTTGTAATAAAAAGTAACAGTAATGACTCCAAAGATTAAAACAGAATACAAGTTTTTTTGTAGTTATTGTTAGGCACAGGGAAGACAGAAAGATCTCCTGAGTGAATGGAAAGGCTCTGGTGGATTTAGGTCTGCAAAACAGTTCACTCATGACCCACTAATTATAAGGAGTTAAACGTTTTTACTGAACACACAAAAAGAGAGGGATGCTTTTCTCTGCTGCCTGCTGTTTTTCAATCATTTGCTTCCTCTTAACCTTGTGTTTAACTGTGTTTCTAACACACTGCTTTGGTAGTGACAGTTGATGGTCCAGCAACAACCAGAAGTGTAAATGCTGACCGAAGAACGTTCGAAACACCCCAGGGGAAGAACAAAGTCTCTCTTCAGACACTCCAAATGTGTCTATTACAGCCAGAGGAATAAGATTCTGCTTTAAAATTGTTTTAGCTACTGTATTAAAAGCTTTCTGCATATAGTACATTTTTATTTTGATAAGCCACACCACTAAATATTTTTTCTGATTTTCTTAGGCATTGTGAAGAAGACAGCTGACCCACAATTAACACCATGATGAACTTGAATGGTTCATTCACACTTTCTAAATTTTGCTTGCCCTTTTCTCTAGGTTTAATTAATATGCTATTAATAGCAACATGTACAGTAAGCATTCATATTCGTCTCTTATCTCTGCTCGTTTGTTTAATGTGTATAATTTCCTTTTATTTTTCTGGAGCAATTTCTCAGCTGCAAACTCACCAGAGTCTCTATCTGCTTGAAGCAGGCCTGGATAAACATGCTGATTGGAAGCCACTCGGAAGTTCCTAGGTCCAACCAACCTCCGGTTTTCTCCCTGGTGGCAAAGGACATGGCATGCATGTCTCTGCCAAACTATGGGTGATTTGTGTAGGTGGCATGAGCACTGTCAGCAACGACTCGCCACTTCATCAGCACAGGAGGTGTCAGGCCAGCTAGGAAGGGATGCATGGTGCTCAGAACTGGAGACACTGCACAGTTCTAACCTACTGCCAGGCACCGAGCGACTGCCAGGATGCACTCAAGCAAGGAACCTGCTCTTCACACTAGCACACTCTGAACCACACTGTAACCCGGCAGCACTGCCTGTGGTACTGACAACCACCCACAGGCTCTCTTCCTTAATCTGGGACAAAGTCTCCTGGCTGTTTTGCTTTTATTTCTGCATAAATTATTAATGGCTATTCATCCTCACCACATGTAAATTTTAACTGTGTAAAATATTTATTGCAGTGGGGAAGGTAACTGCCTAGTATTTATTGTTTTTCCCTTACTTTTCCATTCCTCAGGATGCTGACCGGGATTTTCCCTGCTTCTTTCTCTCCTGTGAACCTGATATTTAACTCCAAGTAATGAATGCAAGATCGATACTACAAGTAACAAAAGTATCCACGGTGACTGAACAGCAAACTCCTAAATCACTGCGCAGTAAGGACAAAGAAACAGTTATTGAAAGCACTGCACTACAATCTCAATAGGAGATGAGGCTTAAGTCATTAAAGGGGTCCATTAGGTCTTGGAAGTCTGGGACAGCATACTCAGAACACAAACTGGAAATATCACACATATCATCAACTTTATCTCACACACACACACACACACGAGACTCCAGCTAGGCTAGGACAGGATCCAACTGTCCGATCCCTAAAGGAAAAGAGGCTTAAATTAAAGCAGATAGGCTGAGCCAGCAACCACTCGGCTGTTCTATTTGAAAAGGAGTACCACCTGACAAATCAGATTATTTATAAAGGAAGTAAATTTCTTTCATATCAGTTCAGCTAGTACCACAGCATCATCACGCTCTCCATCACTCCATGCTGGGGATGCAAGTAAAAGATTTCTGACACCTCCACCTCATTTCCACAAATCACCAGAAAATCCCAAGAATAAAGCACTGCCTTCCTTTTGCTCCTGTTTGCCTGACTTGATAAACCAGTTGCAGTTGAAAAGTGAAGAAAGTAATGCTAAGCCAGTTTATACAGTGAATGCACTGTTTTGAAAAATTACTTGAAATAGATAAAATATTAGGTACCCACAGAGACACATAGAGACACACACACACACACACACACACACACACACAAACACACACCCCTACATAGTCTCAGAGCTTTGCAGACATTAGAATGCTAGTGGATGCTTAACATGCCTTGAGTGTTCTACTCAGTGCTTTTTACCCTGGATCTTGCACATCACATTTTATTACAGACAGTTAACCTTCCACAGTTCTGGATGTCTAACAGCTACATAACATAACCTGAAATAAACACCATTCCTGAATCCACATGATTTCTTCCAGGAATAGAAAACCATTCTCATGTTTGAATTACGGTGAGACCAAACCATGCTCATGACACAGAGGGCAACTTCAGCCCTGCTTTTCTAAGAGTATAGTTTCATCTGAAGTAAGTAGGACATCACACAGCAATTTATACTATTAAAAGCTTGCATTACACAACAAAACTAATTCCACTGTGAATCACATTGTTTCATAAGACCACTAGACTAGTGGATAGTGAACAGCATGAGCTAGCCCAAGGAATATTTCTCCAGTCGCCACACAAGAATCTGTACAGGATGGACAGTCTTTGCCTAGGACTGTTAGACTCCACCGCTTCTCTTGGTTAGCACTGCTTGCTCACCCAGATTGCTTAAAGAATCTTTACAAGAGCCTGGAAACTTCACAATAAAAGTCAAATCTTTATCATTTCTCAAAATTGTTATGGTTCCCCAAATTTTATTTTATTCAAGACGTTATAATCTTTTCCACTTGTCAGATACATGCATGATAATCACTGCTCTGTTACTTGCCAAAAAAAGAAAAAAAAAAAAAAAACAAAACAGTTTTATCACCTTCATCACTACTCCCCAAACAAAGGTGCTTCTTCACTCTGGATTCTGTTTACGTTCAACTATGAAGTCAAGATTGTTTGTTTCAAATCAATTTTGTATATTTTATGACATTTTACCTCATATGACACATATTATAGGGAAATCAGAACTGCTGTCACGACAACTAAAGGCATTTAGCTTTTGCAACTTGCATTCCTTCCGTACTTTCATAAATGTTTCAAAAGCTCAAGAAAGCAACACACAGCAATAACAGATACAGAGATAAACGCTCAACAAACTAACAGCACCTAAGTCCAAGTATATCTGAAGACTTTGATAACCTGAAAGAAGTGTCTAGATTTCATATTTATATCAAACAAAGGATCCCTAGGAGCATTTATATTTTAAAATCATCCCCTAGTCTCTCTCCAGTTTCTCTCAGGAACCTTTTAATACCAATGTTTCCCTTAAATGATCCACCGGATGGGACTTACAGAAGGAAAGCATAACTTCTATGATGAGGAGTGGATATGCAGTCCAATCCTTGGTTTCTTTCTATTGAGTGAAAGGCTTTTGCCTTCCCTCTGAGCAGTAAGTTGCAGCCTTATAGTGCAAATGCACAGCTCTGAGCCTACTTATAGCCCTCCAGATCGAAGCCTCAACATGCTTTCTGGAAATGTAGGCAGCTCAGCCCAGCACCTAAGGGAGGCTTGCACCATGGCAGCAAACTACAGCACACAAATATTTAACACGTCTGAGACATCTAAAGGTTTTAAGTAACATGCATATCGTAGGCAGCTGCCCTTAGGCAGAGGAAGCAACTGGATGGTATAGAGCAGAGCTCTCAGAGACTCAACCACTGTTACTCAGGGAATGTTTTCCTCTGCTGACAGGGAATTAAGAAAAAACACAATGCATAAGGAAACACACACATTGGCTATGCATTCAAGGCATCAATAGTACAGGAACTTTGTTTCACATTCCTTTAAGTTAGTCCATGCCTTCCCACGCTGCACCATTTCTCCGCTTCACCTAGCTTTTCTAAAAAATCCAACTTCATGCTGACAAAGGAAGGTAAAGTTTATCCACCGCCTCCCGTCTCTCTTCTTTCCAACTTAAACTCACCCATTGCCAATTAGCAGCCCCAATTGTAACACAAAGAAAGCCTTGAAAGCCACACCAGTGTGGTTCCCCAGTTGCCAACTGGAGGTAGGCTTCATGTAATATTCTCCCAGCTTAAAGATAATTTCTTACAGGCCCCTCTGCCTGACGAAGAGCCGGGCACCCCCAGAATTAGATCGTCGGAAAGAACACTCACCAAAATACATTATGTTTCTCATTAAGCAGACAGCTGGAACCCTACCGCGGCGGCGTCTTCAGCCTCAGCTCGCAGCCCAGGCGGACACGCGGAGCAGAGCCCTTTCATGCTACATGCGGTGGAAACGTCTCCAGCGGGGAGAGTAGGGGCGCCGAGCAAGCCTGCTCCTGGGATGAGCGCCCCGCAGGCTGCCCTTCCAGGGCTATGATCCCCGGCCGCTGGAGCGTGCGCTCGGGCTGCTCGCTGCACTGCCCATCCTTACTGTAATCCGACTCCTCCTTGCTATGTCCTTGCCGCGCCTGTGACATCAGGACCGGGAGTACTACAAACAGACCCCCCCACCCCACCTCACCCCACCCCCAATTAGCAGCCGCTCCAGGAGGTGCTGCGCTTGCCCGCCAGGACCAACCATGGCTCTGGGGAAGCTGAGGAGCCCGAGACTTGGGAGGGGGCGGGGTGAGGGGCGCGGGAGGCTCTCTTAAAGAGAGAAGGGGCTCAGCACGCACCTGGGAGAAATTCACCACTGTGCTGGAAGGACCCTGGGTGTGGCGAAATCTGCCATTAATGTGTCGTTAGACACACTTCTACCTCACTCTGCCTGTGAATGCCATTATCCTAACCCAAAATGCAGTCTTCCAACCAAGTTGAAAAGGCAGTGAGAGAGAGGCACTGCGTGTGTGCCTGCGTTCTATGCTCCAAGCCTCGATAAAGGGTTGTTGCTATTGTTTGGCATGTTTATTCATAAGAGGAGTAAGAGACGAATCAAGGGATTATTGCAAATGTAGTAGAGCTTTTGGCTTAGAAGTGATCAGGAAGCCAGCAGCTGGCAAGGAGTAGCTTCTATTTTTTGTGAGTTTCCTGAGTTAGGTGGATGGAGCCATATAAAGAAAAACAGCTGGTGATAAAAGTCACTTTCCAGTTTTCATGATTCACCTTTGCCGCCTCCCTTAGTAGGTAACAGAAAGCACACTGAGGGTGAAGGGATCTTTAACTCCATAATGAAGACAGACATGGAACGTCAAAGTTGACCAAAATCGTCAAAATTCAAGTTTAGGCAGCAAGAGAACATAGCCATGCACGCGCGCATATGTGTACACACACACACACACACACACACACACACACACACACAGAGTCTGAGATGAATGGTCAGAAAGCCAAAGCTGAGCAAAGCCCCTGGCTCCTCCACTGTATAATGAATTGCAGTCCTTATCTTATGTAAAGGATTTTAGAAAGAAATCCC
Source organism: Capromys pilorides (assembly GCA_004027915.1). Taxonomy (NCBI): domain Eukaryota; kingdom Metazoa; phylum Chordata; class Mammalia; order Rodentia; family Capromyidae; genus Capromys; species Capromys pilorides. Next base: position 11,993 of record PVKN010017064.1, on the reverse strand, counting down.
TGAAATCTGAGCTGATTAATACTTAAGTGCTCAGCATGGAAAATAAACTCCAGCAGCAAGTTCTGTTTCCTAAGAATGCATCAGTTTGGCCCCAATTTACTTACTAGATCATTCAAACTTAAAAATTTCATTTAGAATGTATGAAATTAAGAATTTAAGATGAAAAACTGCAGCCTCTGGAAGGAAGTAACTGGTGTATTTTTAATCTAGGCTTTTATAAGCCATATTAGTGAACAGTTCTGTATTTTGATATTAAAATGTTCAACTGTATTTCCTTACACATGTTTATAACTGTTGGCGAGTTTCACGTGTATTGGAGCTGAGGGGTTGAAGTTCATAGTGACAGCTTTCTCTGGTACCCTGCAGAAAAGTTAAACCCCAATTTTCCTTTTGTGAGAAGAGTACTTTGACTGATAGCCACCTGCACTGTTTTATAAAGGACTGTGTGAACATGAATAAGTACACAAAATACCAAGCAGATTCACAGCGAATTCTAAGATAAATCCAGTGCAATGCTGTTCTTTTAGAAACACCCTTCATTTAGAGTAATTTGCAAGAGGGAAATTTAAATAATAAATGGCATTCACATTTTCACTCCTTTTTAAAAATTAAAAATAAATGTTACAGGTAAATATTGAAGAAAAAATATAAGTGGTCTCCCCTCTTTTTGACAGATGGAAATAGCCCAAAAATACAGTTACCAGCCCTTTCCTCTGGCCTAAGAACCATCTGTGTTGGATCTTATTTACGATGCCATTCAGCTGCACTTACTTCCTATGTGTGGTAGGGGGCACTGCAGTTTAATGATACAGTTTTGGTCCACTTGAGTTCCTGTAGCTGGAGGATACAAGTCTTGAAAGTTGAGGTTAAACCAGGGCATTTGAAACTCCTAAGTGTATAACTTCATCGCTAATAATATCCTTCGCATTTTATAAGGAATTTTTTCATGTGTCATCTTTCTTACTAACAACTTGAGATATAGGAAGTTGGATATTATTGATGTCACAAATGAACAACCTGTGCACATAGATGTTAACCAATGTTCTCAACAGTAAGATTAGTATACTACTCTTCTTTTATTATTTTTATGTTCAATTTATTTCACAGTCCTCTAACAGCCTTACTCAAATGTGCCATTTATACACATATGAGAGCTCAGGCAAATGTCTTTCCCATTTTTTAAAAAAAATCACTGCAGGCTGGCAAGAGAGCTCAGAAGTCTATGCACCTGCCTGACAATCACAAGGACCTGGGTTCAATTCCTGGTACGATATGTGATGTCAGTCCCACATCCCCATGTCCCCAGGTGCATTGTACTGGCCACTAAAACTGAGACTGATAGCATACAACTGTTATCCTAGCACTGGGGACACTGACATGGGAGTATCACTAACAGCCCAAGCTACGTACTCCCACAATTAACACCTGGCCACTCTAAGTGTCATGGACACTGTTCATGTAGATGACACACTGGAACTTTGTGTAATATCCTATCCCCAAACTGTTAGAAGTTCTGATCATCATATATTTGCCATTTCAGTATTTGTTATGTTTTATTCTTAGTAATTCTTTAATACCATGGAAACTTCTTCTTAGTTGATATTTTTGTATATATTAACCTATTCAAATGCTATGCGAGTACTTTGAGTTGATTACAGATTTGTATACATGGTATACAACATTCTGGCCTCTACGTTGAACTCATGATTTGATTTGGACTTTGGAATACTATCTTGAAATATTTAATTTTATTTTAATTGACTAATATTTAATTTTCTGATTATTTAGTTATAATTTCTGTGTATGATTCATAATGTATCTTTGACTTACAATCTACTTATCAGACATGGTATGATATATTCTAGTATTAGAAACCTTAAAAAGGAAAAAAGGAATATATATACACACACACACACACACACATACGCACACACGCACACACGCACGCACACAAAAAAGAGTTAGGATAGATATACAGCTACTTTGTCTTACTTCATTGAGAAATTTTGCACTAATATGTTTTAGACATCAGGTCTGCATCTTGTCCTCTGAATAACTACTATGAAGACAACAATATGCATTGTACTAATTATTGTATCCATCCTATTGACTTGTTTTGAAACTGTTACATTGCTATTTTGTTTTTTCTCATTAAAGTGAATAAAAATAAATAAAACAAAAATATTAAATGTATTTCACTGCATGTTCTATTAAAAAAAACTATATGGTCATGAATTATAGGCATACAGTATTTGGTTTATCATGCTGACCTCTGCTTGAATACTGATATTACAAACATAGAGGGACACAGAGCCATTAAAAAAGCAAGATCTTCAAAAGAGAAAGGTGGGTGGTTTTTTGCTTGTTTAAATTTTAGAATTTTATGTTTACAATTATTTGTAACGTTCTATTTATAAAGGAAAAATGTAACTACTTGCTCTCTTTGACTAACACCTTCCTAATCTTTTTATCCCCTAGGCTCTGGTAATCACCATTTTGCTTTCTTCCCAATAAACTCCATTTTTACACTACTTCTGTACATGTGCAGATTTCTCTTTCTCTATAGTGCTCATTTCACTTAACAAAACATCCTCCACATTGATACATGTTGTAAGTCATAGGATTTCACTTTTTAAGACCTGACAGGAACCCATTGATTGTATATATGCCACATGTTCACACATGTTAACACAGACTGATTTCATGAGTTACACTGCAATGAACATGGCAGTGCAGATATATCTTTACTACTTTTTACAATCTGAAAGTATAACAATATCCAAATGAAGCCAGGGCTGATGGTGGCTAGACATGGCTCTGTATGTAAGCCAACTGAGCCTGAGAGATGCCCCTAGATATCTCCTTTATGTGGTCAGTCAGGAGGTTCATGGAAAAGATCTGTTTTAAATATCTGACTTCATATGACCCTGTCCAAAAGAAGCTCCCCGAATCTAGTTCTGTTCAAGACAGAAACAGGTTAATTTATGTGGCGCCAGCCATGGCATCAATCTGCTTGAAGGACACACACTCTTCACTAGCTTAATGAAGAACACTCAACTAGTTACACACTTTAGAGTAAAACAGTACACTGAAGTGAGAATTTTTTTCTCTGGTCTAAGATTCAAGTGTCTTTTACTCAATCCCTTGCCTCCTTTAAATACTGCCCTAAGATTCATGTTGTAGTCACTTTCACTTCGCAGGGTTTTTTTCTTTTTGTTGTTGTTTTTGTTTGTTTGTTTTTTGTATTGAGGATTGAACTCAGGACCCTGCCCTTGCCAGGCAAGCATTTATTCTACTGAGCTACTCCCCAGTCTATTCTTTGCAGATTTTTAAGCTACCTCCATCCCTTCCTTAGTATTTCCTAACTTCCTTCCCTCCTTTTTCTCTGTAGCAATTCTCATTTGACATGTGTTTATTTTTATTTCTCTCCACTAGAGTATACTCTCCATGATGACAGGGATTTTAGTCTGTGAAATGAGGCATCCAGGAGCCTTAGAAGGGTACCTCCTATTCATGAAATATTTGCATGAATGAATGAATGAATGAATGAATATAATAACTACAACTGTATTATGTGTCTAACATCAGGCTTCTCCCTGTGCCTGCAGTCAATTCTTCAAGGTTGATGGTGCTTTGTGCAAAGTGTTTACAAAAATTGAATTTGTCCATGCTTAGCAACAGCTGTTCTTAAATTCCATACAATACAGATGCCAGGTGGTACTGCAGGCCACAGCTTGTGAGCTCATTTGTTCTTTCAAACTCTTATAGCTGTATGCAGCTGCAATTTAGCATTGAGTTAGCATAGCCCCATTGTGTCTTCCTTTGCCATTCCCCTGAACTTCAGTTTAGTTTCCCTTATCTGTTATCATTATTGCGGCAATAAAATTCTACCCAATTCTCCTAACTTTATGTTTACAGCTATCCAATCCCCAATACACCCTCAACATTAGATCCATGTTTTCTAAAGACAGGATGATACAGGGCTGGGGAGATAACTCAGTAGAATAAGTGCTCGCCTGGCAAGTGCAAGTTCCTGAATTCAATCTCTGGTACCACCAAAAAGAGAGATGCTACTCTCTTGCTCAGTAGTTGTCACTCTCCATTACTACTATGGACTACTGGAATATATATATACATATATTTACTTTCTCTTAGTTCAATGGGAAGAAAGATTTGTACTAATAGTGTTTAGAAAATATATCAGATCTGCAACTTCTACTCTGAGCAACTACTATGAAGACAACAATATGCAATGTATTAATTATTGTGACTGTCCTAATAACCTGTTTTGAAACTGTCTCATTGCTATTTCTTTCTCATTAAAGTTAATAAGACTAAAAAAGAAGAACGATGATACTAACACAAGTTTTTTGGATGTTAGAGAGAAATGTGAACCAGTGTTGTCCAAGCTGAACAATGTATATTATAAATCATGTAATGGTAAAGATATTATTATTTGTGTAAGACATACCAATAAATATGAATGTAATATCAAAAACTCAGATAAAAACAAAGCCTTGTTTCTACATTTGGGTCTGTGTTATCCTTTATAGTCTTCACTACCACTCACTGCAACTCTAATTTTATAGCTTGAATTTTTCTCACGAATACTGCATTTTCTCTACATTGTCTCTGTATTGGGAAACTTCCTAGTCAAGCCCTGGATTTCTGTTCAAGCATTATGCCTCCTGAGAACACTTTGCTATCTGTGAGACTCAGTGAGTTGCTGCTAATATTTTTTTTTTCACATAGCATACTACATTAATTCCTATTTAATATTTTAATACAGTGTGGGTATTTGCCTTTGTCATTCAAATGACACAAGATTTTAATTGCTATCTTCATGATCTAAAATTGGTTATTTAATGACTTATTTATTCATATAAAATAGATTCAATATCTTTTTTTTTTTTTTTTTTGGCCTGCTTAGCCTGCCCTAAGGGCATGGCTGGAATGGCATGTGGCACTGGGGATCAAACTGTGGTCCCCTTGGCTGCCGAAGCTTGCCTAAACAGGTGCTCTAGACTGCTGAGCTATCTCAATGGCCCCTCAGTACTTTATTAATGTTGTCTATTTTGCTCCAGACATTGATGTAGATGTTGAATAACAGCCACTGCAGAAAGTGCAAAGGACAAAGAGAGGGCTTCATTCTTTATGGATACTCAGAAAGCCAACAAGCCAGCATGGCACACCAGAATAAGTACTGAGTGGCAAACTAAGAGTTGAAATCACATAGGTAACGTGGAGACAAATTCAGTAGGCCTTTGTGAAACACTATTTAAAAAACAAATTATTATGACTTCATATGATGTTCTTTTGCTGAGTTTCTTTTTTTTTATGTACTTAGTACAGGGTCTACAGGGTCTCACTACATAGACTGGACTTACAGTGATCCTCCTGTTCTCAGCCTCCCAAGCCTTAGGACTACAGACACACCCAGTCTTAATCACTATCTCAGTGTGCACCAGGGTTGGGGACAGCACAGCGTGAGATGGACTGAACCCCATTCCCTGCACTGGTCTAAGCAGGTGCTTTAGTCCACTAAGTTATTTGGCCTGCCTTACTTTTGCTTTCTGTACTGGGGATTAAATCTAGTATCTTCTCACTGAACTATATGCATATTCCTTTCAATTTTTTTTTTTTAATTTTGAGACAGTTGAGACAAGCTCTCGTTAGTTTTCTCAGGCTGGGCTCAAATTTATCACCTCCCTGCCTCACTACTCTCCTGGTTTGCTGGGATAACAGGTGAGTGTCACCATGCTTAAGATTGTGGTATATACAAACTAATCACACTTGATATGGTAACAGGTTGATTATGGCTAATGTGTGCAAAATGGATTAAAAGGAGGAAGGACAGATGCAGGCTGACCAGTTAAGAAGACTTTAGAATAATCAAGATAAGAGGTAGTTATTTGTGCCAAAGTAAGAGTAGTGTAGAGAGCAACAAGTGGCCAAATTCTTTACTTGTTTGAACAGGTAAGTGGAATTTCTTGATGCTTTGTCAGGTAGGTGATAAAGGCAAAAAAAAAAAAAAAGGACTCTTTGAAATCTGAAGGCTGAGAACTAGAAAGGATGGTTTCTACTAAATGGTCTAAAGAAGTCTGTGGAAAAATTGCATGGGTGAAAGTCTGGAGTTGATGGATACAGGACACATCTAGGTTAGATTATCTATCTACATAGCTGCTAGCTGTGGAAATTTCCGTAAGAGTTTACTGAGCCTGGACTTCAAAGGACATATTTGGCTTCATATATAAATTTATAACTTACTATTTTATAAATTGCAATTAAATCCAAGAGACTGGATTGTGTTGCGTGGAGAGGCTAGAAGGGAAAAGAACAACAGGCTCAACACAGAGCCCAGATACAGGAGCAGACCTAAGTGTCTGAATATTTATTTAAAGTGCAACAGGGGCTGGGGAGATAGCTCAGTAGAATAAGTGCTTGCCTGGCAAGAGTAAAGGCCTGAGTTCAATCCCCAGTTCCATGAGAGAGAGAGAGAGAGAGAGAGAGAGAGAGAGAGAGAGAGAGAGAGAGAGAGAGAGAGAGAGAGAGAGAGAGGAAGAGAAAGAGAGAGAGGGAGGGAGGGATTGCAATCACTTGTTCAAAAGAATATTTGTTGACATGAGTGGCATATGTTGTAAGGATATTTATTTAAGCCTACGTTGACCTCTAATATACCAACACCCATTGCCTAGCTGTTTGAAAGGAAGAGAAATAATTTGTATAACATGAATCAGAGTTTCAGTGAAAGCATTTTAGATCATATATAAACTGTTTGAAATGCATAAGTCACTTTTATTCAGATTCCCACTTGAAGCTTCTGTGGAGATTAAATGCCTACGTCTCAGGACTTCAATATGAAAACTCATTCACCTATAGGAAAAGACATACTATAATTGTAACAATAATTTTAAAGTCCTATAAATACCATAACATCCCAAAATTCTACCTATTAGATTTCCTTGACTTTCCTTATTTATGTACCTCTGTCTCTCCTCATAACTAGACCACAGAATGTCATTTATATACTTTATTTTTATTTTATTTATTTTTATAATATTTGATAACTGGAAAAGGGGATTTTCTCAGCAGTTCTGGCCTAAGATTGTGTATTTATTTACAAAACTGTAATTGGAATTGTAGTAGAAGGTATATGTACCAAGTTAAAAGAATCTCTGTCTACATGAAGCTTACATCCAGGGATATCTATATTTCCCTTATTCAGCAGAATTTGGAAACTCTTCCACCCTTTTCTCAGACAGAGGATAGGACCTAGCAGTCCTTAGATTGCTGACTTATCTGCTAGTTTCTTTTTCCCTCAGAATAATGAACATTAAGACAGGGCCATATCTACCACATTATGGTATAGCTAGTGCTTCAAAGGATGTCAAACATGTAGAGGAGACACACAGAAAATATGCACTGTATAAATAAATATCACTAGTGTTCTGCCTCTAGATTGTATTCCCTTCTGATTAGACAAAAAACATAAAGTTACAATAGAAGATGAGGAATATTATCTAAGAATTCTAGTAGATAACTGAAGCCATAGATAATGCCAAAGTCTACACCTTATTCTTAATATATCTTTCATAAAATTTATTTGGTGAGAGATTGACATGGATAGAGATAAAATATGATGTGAAATTAGCAATAATCATAAAATAGAAGAATTATAATGAAATTCTTACACTAATATGCTTTGAATCACCACAGATTGATTACGATATAAAGAAAAAGCACTGGTCGGATGGCTCAGCTGATTGAAGTGTTTGCTTAAGCAGATGCAAGGGCCTGGGGTTGGATTCCCACCCTGTCGTGCCGGCCCCAACACTGGAGCACACTGTGACAAGGACTGAGACTGGGCATGGTGGTGCACACCTGTAATCCCAGTTCTTGGGAGACTGAAAAACAGGAAGGATCACTAGGAGCGAGATGATGTAAATCCTGTACTAAATACATTTTTAAAGAAAGGAAAGAAAATAGGTGATGTTGGTTCCTAGTTCTTAAGATCTGAGGCCAAGCGGATGCCTCAGGTGATAGTACTCTTGCTGATAGTTGAAAGATGATAACAGGTATCACAAGTTGTGAGATAGGAAGAAAAATATATAAACACATATATAAACACACACCTTCTGATTTCCCTCTCCTTATCAGACACAAAGATTTCCAAATGTTGGCCCTTTTTAATGATTTCATTTAATACTAATCACCTATCAAAGAACTACCCAGTTATGCTTTTTGTGTAGATGTCACAGCAAAGCTTCCTGCAGTCACAGTTTTTCAGAGATGCCTGAATGTAGTATGTATGACTTCTTCTTGATGCAATGGAATAAGGGTGCTGGGACTTAGGGTGCATTATTTCTGAATTGGTATTCCATTTATCATGGTAGCCTGTATGCAATGTAAGGGACAGAAAGAGTGTATTCTCATTCTCTCTCTCTCTCTCTCTCCCTCCTTCCCTCCCTCCCTCCCTCCCTCCCTCTCTGCTGTTTTTTTGTCACAATAAACATTTGCCTTGCCTCTATGCCATGTGCTATTCTTCCTTGAAGACAGCAAATTATGGACAAAATAAAATCTACAGTGAGTTATACAACATTTTCTTCCTTTAACTTCTGAGTATTGAGGGTTGGGGAGATATCTCAGTAGAATAAGTGTCTTCCTGGCAAGCACAGGGTTCAATCCCCAGACCACAAAAAAATGAATGAATAAATAAATAAATAAGTAAACTTGTGAGTGTTGAGAATTTTGCCTCAGTAATGAGAAAAATAACACATAATTTGGAACCAGAAAAGAAGGATCATTTCTATAATGGTACTTTACCATGTGGTTCAGGATCGTTGGAATGGCTTATGGCAAAGGTTCCAAGATGCTACCAGAAAAAGTGGTGCTGGAATGGGTGAGGCTGTTCTGTGTGGGAGATCTGGTCAGAGCTCAATAGATCAGAAGCTGACAGAAATACTTCCCATAAAGATCAGGCCCCAGACATTTCTCTTAAGAAGGACTGGGTTGTCTACTAGACTCCAGAATGTGTGTGTTGTGGTTTTTAGAAAGTTTGTCTGCATGCTTCTTGTGTCAGAGACTGCCTAAGGCTTTCTACATATTTCTCATCTTGATTGTTGAGGAAGAACAGGAGAATAGGAAGATGGCCTGAGGATATTAGAAGAGCAACAGGATTCTACCCTTCATAGGCTCAAAACTGGAAACGTGAAGGTCTCTGATTTGAGAAGAAAGTTGCAGAGGACCATATTCCAGAATGGTCATGGCCTAAAACATTTCTCAGAACTGTGTTCTGAGTGCTCACTGATACAGAAACCTCTACAGCAAAGTCAACAGGAAGCCTGGCTTCAGTTCCAGCTACCAGCAGATGGAAGATCCTGGCATCTACCACATGGTTCTGGATAGCTGTGGGGTCAGAGAGGCTTCCACCCAGATTTCAGAAGAAGACCGGAAAGGCCAAGATGTGTGCCCCTGATAAAGCAGTGTGTGAAGCTGTGAGAGTGTAGATGAAGGTATATCAGGGATGTACTGGTTGACATTGTGTCAACTTAAGTACATTAGAAGTTTCAGTAAGTGACTCATCAGGAAGTCAGGGTTCTTACTTTGTAAATATCCTCATTCTGTACAAGAGGAGGGCATGGGCACTGTGTGAGTTCTATACCCCCATCTCAGGGTAGGTTGCTTATATATAAGGAAAGAAATCACAGCTGCTGCCCCTACCTTTGCTGTTTTCTGCCACCATGAACTGCTGCCTTCTGTCATGTACCAATCAGTGTTAGAGCTAGCCAGGTATGGACTGAAACCTCCACAGAATATGAGCTAAGTAAACATTTACTTCCTTGATTCTGGGTGTTGAGCATTTTGTCCAACCAGAAGTGAAAAGTAACTGAGACGGAATTTGATGAGTAGAAGTGGGGCTATTACTGTAACTATATGGCCATATGGTTCAAGGGCCTTTGGGAATGGCTTATGGGAAGAGATAGGAAAGATACAGAGATGTTTCCTGAAAGGGAAGTGCTGTAATCACTTTGACTGTTCTGTACAAGAGATTCGAGTCAGAGCTCAGAACACCAGACTGCTGATAGAACTCCTGCTTGTAGGTTTCTGCTGGGAGGATAGACTGCATTGGTTGTTGAACTCTGGATGTGTGTTATGGCTTGGTAGAAAGTTTTTATGAATTTTGTTGATGTCCAGAGACTTTGCCAGAGACTGAGATTAAGCACTGTGGGCTAGTTAATTTGGCAAAAGTAATTTCAAGGCACTCAAATGTTGAGACAGTGGCATGGATATTGTTAGGGGCTTTTAGTCAGATTAATATTGAGAATCAAGAGCAAAGAGAGATGTGTCTGGTTGTCAAGTTCACAAGGGGTGGACTGTACTGGTTGATACATTGTGTCAACTTAAGTTGAGAAGTTCAATTAAGTTACACAGCAGAAAGCCAGGGTTCATATTTTGCAATCATACTCATCCTATGCAAGAGGAGGGCATAGACACTGTTTGAATTGTACACTTCCAGCCCAGGGTAGTCTGCTTATTTTGAAAGAGTAAGAGAAAGTCTTGCTAGAAGTCACAGCTGCTGCCCCTCCCTTTGTTCTCTGGTGTTCTCTGTTGCCATGAACTGCTGCCCTCTGCCATGTGCCATTCTGTCTTAGTGCCAGTCAGCCAAGTATGGACTGAAACCTCCACTAACTGTGAGCTAAGTAACCCTTTCCTTCCTTAGTTCTGGGTGTTGGGTATATTGTCCCATGAGTGAATGAAAAGTAATAGTGAAAAGAGACCTCAGAAGTTTGGAAACACCATAAACATGGATTATCTGAGGAAAATTTCAAAAAAGTGAGCAAAGCAATCCCATGAGAGATGATGGGAACTACAACTACAACATGTACAAAAGGAAAAAAAAAAAAAAAAAAAAAAAACTACCCACATGACTGGCAATTCACAACTTGCCACAGATTGCCTCCAGTGCTGGACATGGAACCATAGGACTTAATGTCTGCCCTGCTGGATTTTGAACTTGCGCTCGTCCTATTTCTTTGTATTGCAGTTCGTAATTTTTGGAGTGGAAATATTTTGTATCTCTGAAGGTTGAAAGTGTTTAACTTTATTTTATTTTGTGTAGAGGCTCATAACTAATAGTTTTCCTTAAATTCCGTAGAAGACTTGTGTCTGTGGTTTTTCAGCAATGCTGAAACTGTGAGGATATCAGCAACTGTTAAGAGATGGACTAAGTGCCTTTTGTGCAAAGGAACATATATGGGTCTTTGGGAGGGTAGGGGCAGAATGTTATGATTTGTTTGGATGTGCCCCCCCAGAACTAATGTGGTCATCAGTGGCAGACATTTTGGAAGCAGGTGAATCCAGAGTTTGTCACTGATTCATGATCTCATACTGGAATTAAAGGTTTGAAGGCTATACCTGGTGCAGGCTGGATAGTCTGCTCAAAATATGAGAGAGAAAGAAGCTTGTCTCCATGAATCTCACTTGTTACATTTGTTTTTTTCAACAGACATTAACTTTTGCCCCTCTGGCATGCACCACCCTGCCTTGGAGACAGTTGATTATGAATGCAAATCTTTACAAATTGTGAGTTAATGAAATCTGTCCTCCCATTAACTTTGGTCTTCAGATATTTTGCATCAACAACAAAAGAAAATCAACTAAAATGACTATAGCTGGATTAATCTTTCTGCCTGTAATGTCACAATGGAGATTAAATTTTAGAACATGAAATCTTAGGAGAAAACACTCAAAGCATAAAAAAACCATAACAATACTATAAGAAAATTGTGCAATCTGGGGACATCATTAAGGAAAATAAAATGTTACCTGAAAATAAATGATAAGATATGATGACAATCCATCTGACCATCAAGAAAGCTACTAATGAGCAGGTAAGCAATCAATACATCAAGACAGCACTGGATCAAGAGATGAATCTTCTTCCAAGAAGCATGGAGTAGAACAGCATGAAATTTCATTATGCTACCTGGAAT
>PVKN010017063.1:0-17539 GCA_004027915.1 Capromys pilorides | reverse complement strand
GTGGCTCCCATAGCTCCAGGGTGTGAGGTTTGAGGCAGCCTCGGATTCTCCAGCTTGGTGGGTCGTAAATGCTGGCAGTGCCTGGGGGGGGGGGGGGGGGAGACACAGGCACATTTAGAGCCAGGAAAGGAGCTGAAGCGACAAGCCCTGCTGCAGGGAGGGGACCAGAAAAGAGTCCTGGGCGAGAGACTCCTAAAGGTTGGGCACCCTGGTCTCCTAAGCCAAGCTTTGCTGTGATGAGAGCCGCGCTTGGCAGAGGTGGTGGTCGCAGTAGTGGGCTGTGTGCTCCCAAGTAGCCGCTGTGACCAGCAGGGTCTCGGCCCCCATCCCTACGGGAGGGTGGTGGTGGAGGCTCTGCCCTGGCCTCCTCACGTCTCTTTTCCCTTTGGGAAGTGCCCAGCTAGCTGGAGAGTGTCTGCCAGTTAGCATTATCCCCTTCTACAGTATCTCATCTCCGGCTGCCCTGGAGTCTTTGGAGAGTGCTGGGTCTGGGGATGGTAGGAGCTGCAGAATTTGAGACCGGAAGGCGGGCCTTTGGGCAGAGAGGGGGAGGGGTCGGGGCTGGCCTTGTACTCATCCCCCCCCCCCCCCCCCCCGGCAAAAGTGTATCAAAACCTTTCTAAAGTGGATAAAAATCTCCCCCAACTTTGGGCTTGGGCTTCCTCCTTCGGATGCCTCTAGAGGGGACGATGGGGGGGTGGGTTCCTCCGGTTCCGTTGCTACCAAAAGGGCGCTAGGCTTTATTGAAACGCACTGGAGCCCTCACCTGGACATTGCAGGGAGCGGAGTTGGGGGCTGGGGACAGGAGGGAGCACCCACACTCCCCCAAATGCGCAGAACCGAAAAACGAGGCAGGGCTGGGGCGGTGGCCAAGGAGAGCTGGGTGGGAACGCTCGACTCCTATAGAGCCCCACCCGAGAGCTCTCGGGGGAACCCTAGAGCTGCCTTCGCTTGGCTGCTGGGCAGCAGAAAGCTGACGACGTCCTGGCCATCCCCTCGCCCGCCTCTGCAGGCTAGGGAAGGGGTCTTCAGGCGCCGGGAGTACGCAGGCCCGGGCTGCGGGAGCCGCGAGGCCTCGGAGGCTGGCTGCCGGGGTGAAGGGGTGGCGGAAACCCCGATCACGGACGGGAAACTTTCCTTGCCTGCGGCGCAGTGGGAGGACGGGCCAGCAAAGGAGACCAAAGTGCACCGGGTGGGGGGTGGGGAGAAGGACGTGAAGAGACCCTGTGAGACGCAAGGGGCCGGCTGTGCCGGAGGAGGGCGCCCTTCCAGGAAGTGGCCGCGAGTATGCACCTGGTCGAGGCTTCGCAGGGCCACCTGCCCCAAGCTGCCTCGCAGCGGTGGGAGGGGGCATCCAGGTTGGCTGCCTAGATGTGTGCTGGGCGAGCAGGGGATGATGGCGGTCCTTGCTGGGGGAGGGTCGCGACCTGGACGCCCCTCTTCTGCACCTTTGGATCAAGGAGCCAGGAGATCGACTTTGGGGAGGGGGTTCCCGGCGAGCATCCGCGGGAGGAAGGAGCCGGCAGCGCGCAACAGTGGCTGGGCCGGAAGTTCCTGCTCCCGGCTCCCCGTTCTCCAGCGCCAGACTCTCCCGAGGAGAAACCCACAACCCTCTCGTCCTCCAGCTCCCCGTGGAAAGCCCCCGGGGTGATGTCAGTTCTGGTCCCGGTGAACCTACTAGGCACTTCGAGAAGTCCTGCGCTTGGCCGAAGGGAGATGGGGCGCAGGCCACAGGAGTGGGTGTGGGACTTGCCTGGCTTGGCCCCGGGAAGCTCTGGACCGAGAGCGGAGCACGGGAAGGCCCAGTGAGGCTTGGCCTAGGCCGCGGCCCGGGAGGGGGGTGTTGGGTTGAGGAGGGGCTTCCAGGGCTCGCCCAGCGGCCGGGAGTCCGCAGGTGCGTGGGAGGGAAGGGCTGGCTGGCGCGGCGCTGAGACTGCGGGGGCTGCGCGCGCGAGCAGGTGTGACGCCTCGGCATTTCATCCTCTCCGAACGCCCGCTTCTCAGCGGGAACTCCGGCTCCGGGGGGCTGCTCCAGCCGCAGGAGCCGGGAGAGGGCCACCCAGCCCCGCCCCCGCCCTTTCAGGCCCCACCCCCTCCCGAACTCCACCCTTCCAGGCAAGCAGTTTTAGAACAAATTTTGTGTTTTAAGTGCCGAGAATGTTGTAGCTGGAGCAATCTTCGAGATCACATGGCCTGAAACTTCTATTTTTTAAAAAATAAAACTGCTCTTAGAGGGAACCGATTTTCATCTCCATCTCTTTAGCAAGCTGAACCTGAAGGCGGAGCCTCTGTGGTCCAGGTAGGTGCAGAGACCCACAGTGATGCTCCTTCCCCACAAATCTCCCTTAACAACCTAAGAATGCTCCCTTCCTTATATCAGAGCTGGGTGTGTTTATTTCCAATAGCCCCCGTTATGTAGCTTAGTGACCCAATGTCAAGCCAGCCGCTACATGTGTTCCTATTTTCTTTTCACAGGTGAGGAAACCGAGGCTAGGTTTTAAGGTTTAATGGCAGTGCACAGGTTCTTTCCAGCTTCTTCCTGGTCCCCCTTTCCCTTGGATGTTTCCTGCCTGGCTTCAGAGAAGTTTTGGGCAGGGTGGGTAGGAGAGGCAGGGATGTGGTCGCCAGATAGGGCTGGCAGCCCTGATTCTCAGAATGGGGCCCACCTGTGCGGTTGAACCTGACTACGCTGTGGCAGTTGGCAAGGAGAGGCTTGGGGAACGTGGCAGGGACTTCTCCGTCTGTAGCTTAGGGATCCGTGACTTCAAGGACAGAGGTCAGCAAAGAAGAGGCTGCTAAGGGCTCACAGCCAGGTTTTCTGGAGGTCACGTGGACATGTGACCCTGGTGGCAGGTAGGGGATTGGCTTACCACCTGGTATCTCTCTACCACACCCCCGATACCACTTGGGATTCATTTACCAACTCATATTGACTACAGATGATGTGCCAGGCACAGTGGCATATGGGGAACATGGCCCTGGACATGGTTGGGGATGCCCCCCACTTCGTGGTGTCTTTAGATGAGAGAAAAATTGACTCCTTTACCTGGAGTTTGGGAAGAGCTGTGTCTCTGAGCCTAACTGAGCTGAGCGTTGCCATCTGTCCTGTTTCCTTTGAGCCTCACAAGCTCTGCTTGAGGTAAATGAGTCCTACTTTGCAGAAGAGGGAAGTGAAGTTCAGGAAGGCCATGCGACCTGAGCGGTGAGCAAGGATTGGAACCCAGGACTGCCTGCTTCCCTGCCTCTGCTCCTTCCTGTGAGCTCTACTGTCACCTGGTGATGCGGGAAGTGTCACCATACAGACAGCTGCAGCCTCCCCACCCCCACCACATCCAGCCCGGATATTTCACTCATGGTGAGGGAGGTTCGCTTGGTGTGCTCATTGGCCTAGATGGGCGAAGGAGTGCCCCTGAGGACACTGTCGGCTTCAAGAGAATGAGAGGGTGCGTGCAGCGGGCAGCATCCCTCTTCCTGGTGGGATTTGAGACTGTAGACTGCATGTTCCAGGAAGGTGAGCTCTGGTCCGGGACTCACCCTTCTCCTTTCTCTCTCTTCCGTCTCCACTTTCTTCCTTTCTTCCTTCCTTTCTAAGGACCAATGCTCTGGATCTTTTCTAAGTGGAAGATCTGGGAGTTTCAAACTCAGGCCCGAGATGGTCCATCCACTGACAGCTACTCGTCACCCCAGAGTGGCAATGCAGCAGCAGCAGTGACAGCTTCTGTGTGAGGGACAAGGCTGAGCTCTCCCTTTGAGACTATAGATGTCAGTGGTGGTGAAGCGCATGACATCGCCTCCAAAGAGGTGTCCCTCCTCAGGATGATGGTCTCAGGAAGGAGAAGGTGGCAAGATCCCACTTTACACCCTCAGGAGATCCGGGAGAAGAAGGGACCCCTGTTCACTGAGACCAACCAGCCACTGGAAAGTCTATGGACAGAGCCAGTAAAGGCACTGTGTGTGGAGCTAGGAGTAGAGAGGATGTAGGCTGCTGCCCCCTCCACAGACCAGAAGAGCAGGAGAGATGGCCATGGAGGAGGAGGAGGAGGAGCAGGAGCAGGAGGAGGAGGAGGAGCAGGAGGTGTCTTTCGGAGACTGGCTTGATGGCACCCAGAGGCACCCATTCTCCAGACTGTATGCCACCTTGGTGAGTGGGATTATCAGGTTAGCCACCCCAAGTCACACGTTCTTTGAAATTTGAGTACTTCGGAGAGACAAGCAGATTGAGAACCAATAGAAAGTCCTGCTGGCTGATGGAGCCCCTGCAACGCCCAGACTCTGCTCATTTCCTTAGGGTGTTAATGATAGGCCCCACCTCCCATGGCTCTGAGAGATGGGAACAGTCCTAACATGGACAGCTCTCAGCCGTGGCGGGTGGGCACCCGTGATGGGCACTGGCATTAACCATGGTGACGCTGGAGTGGCTGTAACACCAGCAGTGCTGATCTTGGGGTCCCTGCTGGGGACTGCCCCCTCCTCATCAGCCACACTCTCCTTGTGACTTGAGCTGTCCAGAGTCAACTTCAGCTGTGTAGACAGAAGGAACCCACTGGCTCCCTTAGTCGGTCCCTTGATCAGACAGGCAGTCAGCTCACTCTTGGTGTACTGTACAGGGCAAGCTGCCAGGTTAGAGGTGACCGACCCTACCTGACTCCACCATCAGCTGGCTGACTTTCCTGGAGGCCTGGGCTGTTGAACCCAACCTGAGACCGAGTCGTTTCCTCTAGTGACGTGTAGAGTGGGGTCTGTCTCACTCTGAACTGAGTGAGCTCCCTTCCCCCAACTTCCCCTGGTACATGGGGGGAAGAGACCCTGTTTTTGCACACCATTGACTTTTCCTCCGGAAACACATACTAGGAGCTGGAGAAGGGCGGGCTGCTTGGATGGATCGGCTCCCTTTGACCTTTGAACATGTGTCTCCTGGTTTAGCAGAGGGCTGAGCATTCAGCTCACTGTTCGTATGGAAAAGCGTGTGAAAGGGCTTACAGCGTGGGGGACTTAGGCTGGACTCCCAGGGGGACCCCCGGGTGGCAGAGACCTCATCGTGGAAGTATATTCTCTCTTTCCCTAAAGAATCTTGGATATCAGAATGGTGGAGACACTGCCTCCAGGCACCCTGACCCTCTGCCCACTTGAGAATAGACATCTACCGTCCCACGTAGACCTCATGAAGACCCGTTGGTTGGAGGAGGGAAACAGGCTCGGGAGACGGAAGGAGGGCTATGGGCACTGGCCGGGATGAGCCCTGGCCGGGATGGGCCCTGGGCTTTGTGGCAGCAGACGCACTGTCTTCCTTCTCCAGCCAGTCGAATGCTGCACGCATTCCCAGGGGTCTGAGGTGACACGGCCAGCGGCCATGAGCTCCCTGCTTAGTGAACTTGGACTGGCACAGGTGCAAGCTGTTCTGAGTGCTATCCCTGGTCCCATCAACCTCCGCTTGCCAAGGGATGTGCCCGTGGCCGCCCAGCGTGGAGAACGGGGCCCAGTCTCTCCTGGCCCTGCAGATCGGCCTGCGCAGAGGTTCCTGGCCTTGCTTTCCTGTCCTTACCTGCTCCCTACTTCCGCCCTTTCCTGGCTCAGGAGCAGACATCTGGCTCCCTCTGTGCCTCCCATCAGTCTCCTCTCTCCACATTGTGCCTCGTCAGGGGCTGGCGGTGGCTTGGGTCTGTCTCCGCCCTGAGCAGACCTCTCGAGGGTGGACACCCTTGAACCCCAGCCCTGATGCCAGGTCTGGCTCTGAGCAGAGATCCTCAAGATGTGTTTGTCAAGTGAATGAATGAATGAATGAACGATGAGCCTGTGGTTCCATCCAGACATTGGGGCCAGCTGTTTCCGCTGGCCTTGCTCTGCCACCTCTGGAAGTCCTCCACGTGTGAGAATGTGTCCACTGTCCATCTCTGTCCACTGGCACTCACACTGGGATCTGGGGACAAGCCAGCAGTGGAAGTGGTGGGAAGACCCAGGGGCTGCCTGTCCTCTCTGGGATCCCCTTGGGGGAATTTAAGGAAGGGAGGGATACACATCAACCAGGCAGTTCCCTTGTCCCCTGCCCCTGTGCCAGCCATGATTATGCTGTGTCACGACCTATCCTCTCAGAAACCCTGATTTAGTAGATAGCACACAGCCTGGCTCACAGAGGAGGCCCTGGGGCTTAGAGAGATTGCCTGAGATCACCTGCTCCAAGAGGTCCCTCTGGAGTGATGCCAGGCTCTGGTGCGTGCATCTCTTACCAACGTCCTGTTGCTAACATGACCCTGACCCGGGGGAGTATTTATGTACCCCATGGGCTGTCCCTGGCACTGCCAGTCAGGGCTCCCTGCAGGATGGCTGCTAGACATTGGCCAGCACCTCAGGCCAGCCTTCCTCTGCCCCAGCTTGGGCACACAGCCTAGGTTTCCACCTGAACTGGATCCAGAGAGTTGGCTGCTTCCTAGCTCAGCACACTTGAACAAGTCGCTACTTGATCTTCTAAAAAGAGAAGGGGAACTTGGCTCTGGGATGCCCAGCTACAATTCCAGCACTGTGGGGGGCTGAGGCAGGAGGACCAAACATTGGGAGCCAGCAGGGGCCACTTAGAGACTTAGTGAGACCCAGGCTTTAAATAGAAAGGGATGGGTTGTAGCTCAGTGTGAAGGCCCTGGGTTCAATCCCAGCACCACAAAGAAGGGGAGGGACCCTCCTTTCTTGGGGCCCCCTGGCATGGCGACCCTCACTTCCTGTTCTGCTAGAGGTTTACTCCGACTGTGGAGCAGGTCAGGGGATCCGGTCCCTTCCATTCATGGGGCAGCTGCTCCAACCCAAGTCAAGGACTCTGGGTCGTGGGCAGCCCTGTGGCATGAGGCCACTTGGGAAGCATAAGGATTGTGTGAGATTAAATGGTGAATGTAGGAATCCATGGGGAGCACAGGGCATGGCCCTCAAAGGCTCCGAGGGGTCCCAGGCAGGGGACAGCATGTGGCTGGCTGGGGGGTGGAAGGATGAGGACACCGTGGGCCAGTAGGGTGGACACAGTGGGCAGCTGCCTGCCTGGATAGGAGCAAGGTTCTCCCTGAGATGTTGGGGAGGAATGTGGAACGGCTGGCTGAGGCCTGCCTGCCTGCCTACCTGCCTGCCTGCCTGCCGGTGCCCAGAGCCTGGAGTGGTTGAAGAGAGGAGTCCTGGAGCATTCCTTTGGCTTCTCTGGGCCACCTGAGTCTGGAAACTCGTCAGAACCTCCATAGAGTGCTATGTGGTTGCTCAGGGTCCAGCCCTGCCCAGAGAGAAAACCAGGCCTCTGCCCGTGCCCTGTCAGGACCGCCGAGCCTGAAATGCAGCTGCCCCAGCCAGAGCGTGCGCCTTGCTTTTGGGCCAAGAGTGATGGGAGGAGGAGGCCCCTCCGGGAAGAAGTTTCTAGAGCCCCAGCAGATGTGGGCTCTGGGGTCTGGCCAGGGTCTAAACCTCATTTCCACTGCTTGTCCCAGGTATGAACTCTAGACATCTGTTCCCTGCTTTCTGCCTTGGTTTCCCCAGCGGCTCTTCATGGTGGTCTTGTGGGAAGAGGCTGCTGGGTGGGGTAAATCAGCCGGGGTGTGTGTGTGTGTGTGTGGGGGGGGATTCCCAAGAACAACACCTGGCACATGACAGGGGTTTGAAAAGTGGAGGCTGCTGTTTGAATATGGCTCCCTGTTGTGTGTCAGAGGCCCCCATTGTGTTCCCCAGGAGGGAAAGATGTGTTTATAATCCCCAGTGCTTGGAGGACCCTAAAAGAACCTCGGAATTTTAAACCTTGAGAGTTACAGGGCTTCAGAGCCAGAAGGAGATGATAAGTTATCTGGACCATCTTCCTGCTCCCTACTTTGAAGGTGGAAAAACTGAGGCTAGAGAGGGGGACAGTTGGTCTTCCCTGCATGTCTCCAGCAGGGTGGGTGGGGGGCAGGTCTTCTTCTTTGAGGTCCCCAGCCTCAGCCCCAGCCATGGATCTGCCAGAAAATGCCTTCTGGGGAGCCCTGGGCTTTTTCAGAATGGGGTGGGGGGCTGGTAGTGCTCCAGGAGGGAGCAGCCCCACCCCTGTCACAAGAACATCCCAGAGTCTCTGGGAGAGGCAGCTGAGCTGCAGAGCTTTTGTTCTTCTGCCAAGCTCTTCCCATTGCCCTTTTCTTCCTCTTTCTGTGGAGACACCCTGTGCCTCTGACAAGCTTGGTTGTCACCCACTCTGAGAACTCCTACAATCTCCCCAGCACCGCCAAAGGAACTCATCCTGACATCAGCGCTGCCCTGGCACCCACTGGGCTAGGTTGCGCTGTGCTGGCCTGGAGGGGCAGTGCCAGGCCCAGATGACCAAAGGGAGGGGAGCTGCAGCGTCTCCGCCCAGCATTCGGATTTTTGTCAGGTGGGGATTCAAGCTCTAGGGTAAGCCAAAGGCCAGGTGTGTGGCTCTGCCAAGGCAGGCGATGCCCTCCTTGCTCGTTGTCACTGTGCACCTGATGTCCCAGGCAGGAGCAGAAGGGAAGGAGTGAGGTGGGGGCGGTGAAGGCCACACATCACAAAGGCTTCTTTGTTCACTTCTGTAGCCGAAAAGTGGGTCGCAGCTCAGCTTGGAGGGGAAGTGGTATCAGAAGGCCGATTCCCAGAGCCTGGTGCCTGTGGCCTGGCTGGGGAACTCAAGGTGGGGTAGGGAAGAGAGGTCGGTACCTTGTTGGGAGGGCCAGGGCACCTCAGGGTGCAGAGTTATGATGCCTGGCTGACAGAGACTAACTCTGTGCCTCAGGAGGAAGGACTATTCTCTCCTCTTGCCTCCTCTCTGGCCCTCCTCTGTGTGGCAAATGTTTACTGCCCAATTCCTGGGACCTAGGCACAGGGGAGGGTTTGGAGCCCTTAGAAAAGGGAACAGGCCAGCTCTGGCCCTCCTGGGGCTTACACCCCAGGGACCCACCTGTTCTCTACCTGCCCCATGTGACTACTGGTATTTAAATTACAATGAAATGAAGTGTCCTGGTTTCTGGTTGGCACATGCAACAAAATCCAGTTTCTCAGTCTTTCCTGGCCACTTCAGGCCCATGGCTGCTGTGTTGGGTAGTAGAGGCAGGGCGTGGCCTTCTCTGCAGAAAGTTCAAGAGTGACGCAGGTGTGGGGCCATGTTTCCCCCAGCTCCTCCCAGGCACAGTGTAAAATAACAAGGGTTTGGAAGGGGCTTGTCCTTCTTCTCAGACTGTCCTTCCAAAGCTGGGGAGAAAGCCTCAGGCTGGGGCGGTGGTGTCTGTGTTACTTAGCTTTGCATAGTCAGGACAGAACACCTGACCTTCACAACTGCACGGAGGAGAGGTGCACTGTGCCTTGCTCTTTCGGAGACTCCAGTCTGTCGCCACTGGATCCAAAGCACATGCATCCTGGCTGAGGAAAGCTGCTCACCTAGTGGCAGCCATGACCCAGAGACAGAGCAGAAGGGGCTGGGGACAAGATGTAACCCCCCAAACCATGCCTCCAGGGGCTGATTTTTCTGCACCTGGGCCCCTCCTCCTAACAGTATATTCAGCCATGAATGTGTCATTGGATCCACCCATTAATGAGGCCAGCACCCTGGTGACCCTGCCACTTCGCTAGGTGCCACTTATGAACGGTGCTGGATTGGCATGAGGCCCCAGTACAGGAGTCTTGGGTGGACCCCTCTGTCACTTGCCGGTTTCTTCTTCCAACCAAAAGTCACAGGCCTGAGGCCACCACAAGCCTTCCACCAGTGGAAGGGAGTGAGGCTTACTTTTGTTTTCGGTGTAATTATTCCCCAATCACCCTCTGTTTAAGGCTGGTGACACTGGTTTGCTGTTTGGGGCAGTGATTTAAACTCTCTCCTCCCCCCTCTCTTCCCCTCACCCCTTAAGTGGCTTAATTTAAGTAAATGATGGGTCAAGTTAAAGAGAAATGTTAAGTACAAGGAGAAGCAGGCTGATCTGTGGAAGTGGTGGGTGTAGACAGCTGTGGTTATGAGCTTGATTCAGATAGAGCAATGGGATTTGGTGGCACAGAGCATGGCTTGAATATCAGGGTCACCATGTGTCAGCTTTGTGACTTTGGGACCGGCCTGTGCACCCTTAGGATTAGGTTGCAGCAGGTAACGGTGAGCACCCCAGGAAAGGCACTGGGTTTAGGGAACCAGGTCCTGTGAATGTGGGGCTGGGACACTGGTGGCTGGGACACCGGTGGCTGGGACTAGAAAGCTGGCTGTGCAAGGGTGGCGGTGTGCTGGCGTGGTAGCCCTGAGTAGAGGGACTCAGCTAGCCCTTATAGACCCAGCAGGGAGCTGGAGGGAGAACTACCCCAGTGTCCCCCCACTCTTCTTGTTGGTGAGGCATTTTCAGGTGCCTCCTTGGGAAATCCCAGCAGGTCACCCTTGAAGACTCACAGCAGGTCGCAAAGGGGGACAGCAAGTTGGGGTGCAAGGGACAGAGATCTAGCACCATCTCACCCAGCCTCAGTTTCTCCATTAATACTGGGAGGAGCTTCCCTGTCCCTAAGAAGCAGTGCATGGTGTGCAGGACTCACGACTCTTCATCTGAGCGGCACCAGCAGGACGCAGCTGCCCGCTCTGTGCCCACTCCGTGCCCGCTCCGTGCCCACTCCGTGCCCGCTCCTGTGTGTGCTTCTCTGCTCCACCCTCCCTCTTCTGCAGCCACGAAGCCATATTTGAGTCTGGGCTTTAGGAAGGGGTGTGAATGCCCTTTGAGGGGCCCATGAGTCTGAGCGGCTGTGCGCGGCCACTGCGCGTTTGCGCCAACGCTGCCGGAGCTGGAGTCGACCTTTGTGCGAGGCGTTTCTTCTCAACGTCTTCCATGCCCCATCGCTGCTCCTCCCTTGCTCCCTGGCCTGTCTCACTGATTGATTACTTCACCCCAGGGCACACTGATTCGTCATTCCCCAGTCTATTTTCCACCCTATTTCCCACGGAGATGTTCTTTCTCCTTAGATCCATTTAGGTCATCTTCCCTCCCAGCCCTCTCAGCTCTCAGCACACGCATCCCCGTCAGGAATGGGCTCCAGGAGCTCGCTGCGCCGGTGTGGAAAGCGCGGCTACTCGTAGGCTTCAGATACTCTTCCGGGAGGGGAGGGGCCTCTGCCCCTGCTGGGGTGGGGCCGGGAGGGGACCAGAGAGGGCGGAGCTAGTGCTTTGGACCCCTGGATCCTCTTCCATCACGGTTAGAGGGGTCTTCCAGGGGAGGAGTAGCTGGAGTTCAGGGAGTAGCTGGCTTCTACATGGAGATACATCTTCCTTGGGAAAATGCGTCCACGGGCCCCTTCAACTCCTGGCTTCTAAGTCGGCTGAGCTCGCTTTGCTCTCGACCCTCTAGTTTCCCTTCTCCGGCCCCTTTTCCCATCTACCTGATGGTTCAAATTGACTTTGATGAGAACTAATTTTGCCAGTTGAAATTCATGAGGTGCCTACATGTTCAGGGCTTGGCTCAAATTGCCATGACAGATACTAGTGGCAATTTCTTCTCTGGCTCATTCTCTGAGGTGCCCTGGGCAAGATGGAATGGCCCTATCCCTCCCTAACGCACCATCTGTCCCCTCTGCCAGCCCTACCGTGTGTCCTGCCTCCACGCGGCATGATTGCAGCCTTTCCTGTGAGCTTGGTGGCTATGGCCCTGTGGGAGGGACAGATGCCTATGGGGGATCAATACTCCTTGGGAAAATTGCCACCAACAGCTTGCCTGTCTCTTTGTGACTATGTTGGCCGAGTGACATTTCCTTGTTTGGTCCCTTCTCTGCTACCTGACTGTTCAAATTGACTTTGATGAGGATTTGCTTTCTGGGGTTCTGTAGGCTGGCCCTCCATTCGTCCTATCTGCTGGTCCCTGTCGTAGCGTTGATGCTGCCACAGCCTCCTTGGGCAGTGCGCTGTGTCCCCAGAGCGGCCAGGATGGGATGCACGTGTCACACCTCAGTTGCCCCTTCACGACCTTTGTTGTAACTACATCCACCTGTGCCGTGATGCATGTCGTTTTCTGGGAGTCAAATTTAAATTGCTTCCTTCCTTTTTGAATTTGCTTTGTGTGAAGGAATAATGTACGGGGTGGTTGAACTGACTATATGTTTCTCTCAGTTCCTATTAAGAGGCGCATGTGACTGAATTTGTAAGCAGCTTTCCCGGATCCGCCTTGCATCATTCTATCATTCTATCAGTACCTTGGACAGCGCCACGCTGTTGGGAGGAGTCCTGAGCTCAAACTCTGACTCCAGCAACTCCATCCATACCATTCATTTCCTTGGAGCCCGCGTGTGGCCGTTTGGCGTCATCCAGCAGCTGTTCACCGCTTGGGCTGGATTGTGTGCTAGGCCGAGGCTTTGCAAATCAGCTAGCAAGCTCTCTCGTGACCAGCAGAAAGGGTGGCACGTGACTGGGTATTGAAGGATGGATAGGAGTTTGTGGAGGGCCTAAGGGAGCCGAGAGATTCTAGCAGGAGTGTCTTAGTTACTTTTACTCGTTGCTGGGACAAATACCCGACACTCAAAATGAAGGAAGGAAAGGTTTATGTAGCTCACAGTTGCTGGAGGTTTCAGTCCATATCCAGCTGGCCCAAGGCTGAGTGGAACAGGGCAGAGGGCATCCAGTTCATGGCGGCAGAACAACCCAATGGTGACAGAGGCAACAGACCAACCAGGGTGCAGAGAGCAACAGCCGCTGTCTGTTTCTCTGTCTCTCTTTATATTACATTCAGGCTCTCTGCCTCAGCCTATCCACCTTAGGCCACACCCATAATCCCAGAAGGACTCAGACCCATAATCCCATCCATACTAAAACACATAATCCCAGTGGATCATGACTCATGTCTCAAACTCTAGAAGTCCCCGCCCCATGATTGCATGACGCTTTGAGGGGACAACTAGACATAAACCATAACATTCCGCCCCTGGACCTCCAAAGTCTCATGCACATCCCTTTGTACAAAAGACATTTGAGTCTATCTGGAAGAGTTGCCAAAGTCCCAACAGTTTCAGCATTTCTGAAAAGTCCAAGTCCCAAGTCTCCAAGATCCAACGCGAATTCTCAACTGTGAGCTCCTGTATAAAAGAAAAGTTAAGCATATCCAACATTCAAAGGTACAAGATAAACATTACCAATCCAAAAGTTGCAAACAACAGGGTAATACAAAACACCGGGACCAACACATGTCCAAATGCCAGCAGGGCAAACATTAAATCCCACCGTTCCAACTGGAACATCCGAAGCAGTCTGTGCTGAGTTGTGACCTCCAAAGGCCTTACACGGCTCCACCCCTATGGCACTCTTGGTGGTAGTTTCCATAGCTTCTCTTTTAGGCCGGCTTTGTTCCCTCTTTGCATGATCCACATTCCTGGCTTTTCCAAACTTCTGGGGTTTCCACTGAATAGGCTTCTCACTCTCTGCTTCACACACTGCCCTCTCAGGGACACACTGCCTGGCCTCCCAGGCCTTTTTCTGAAATCGAGGTGAAAGCCTTCTTAACCTCAGAGCTCTTGTGTTCTGAATGCGCCTAAAATGAATGCCACGTGGATGATGCCAAGGGTTGCTTCCAGCTGGAGCAGTAGCCAGGCTTCCTTCTCTCTTGGCTGTAGGGGTTGAGGGCCTATATCGCTAAACACTCTGACCCTGATTCCGAGAAACAAATTCTCCATGCCGGCGCCATTTTGGAACCTGGTTCGACCGCTGCCGCCATTCTGGTACTTGGGTCCCTGCAGCTTTCTTCTCAAGGTAAAGCCTCTCTCCTTTGTAATTCTGGGGCTGCAAAGGGTGGAGAGCTGCCACCTCTTGTGATGCCCTCAAGCCATCCTTTTGATTCTCTGGTTCCTTCCCAGCAGTGGAGATCCTTTTAGTGCCATCTTTGCAAGCCAAAGCTTTCCTGGTGCTTCCTTTTCGGCCAAACTCACATTTTAAATCATCCTGCTTGATTCTTTGTTCTTGACTCTCGACATAAATCTGGCTAAAAGCCGCCAGTAATAACCATGCCACTGCCCCAATAGTTCACTGTTTTGAAATATCTCTTGAAAGATTAATCAGTCCGCCATGCTTAATCTCAGTCTTAGGCAAAGTCTCTGGGCACGAGCAAAATTTCGACAGACTTTCAGCCAATCCACAGCACAAATCATCTGGAGTCCAACAACCAATGCTGTCCTTCTCAGCAAAACACTCCTCAACCTGGTGTTTACAGGCAGACCTTCTGTCAGTCTTCTGGTCTGAGCTCTGACCAGAATCTTCTCTACAGAGCAACTGAAGCTTTTCCAGCTCTTCACAAGCAGAGAACCTCTCTAAATTTTTCCAATCTCTGCTCTTAAGCCATTCTTCTAACCCAGGCTTCAAGCCAGTCTTCTGGTCTGAGCTCTCACCAGAATCTCCCCTACCATACAGCTGAAGTTTATCCAGCTGAAGTCTTTTCCTATCTCTTCCCATAAGCCATCTCCAAAAACTCATGATCCACATGGTCAGGTTAGTCACAGCAACAACCCCACTTCTCTGGTACCAAATTCTGTCTTAGTTACTTTTACTCGTTGCTGGGACAAATGCCCGACACTCAAAATGAAGGAAGGAAAGGTTTATTTAGCTCACAGTTGCTGGAGGTTTCAGTCCATATCCAGCTGGCCCAAGGCTGAGTGGAACAGGGCAGAGGGCATCCAGTTCATGGCGGCAGAACAACAACCCAATGGTGACAGAGGCAACAAACCAACCAGGGTGCAGAGAGCAACAGCCACTGTCTGTCTCTCTGTCTCTCTTTATATTACATTCAGGCTCTCTGCCTCAGCCTATCCACCTTAGGCCACACCCATAATCCCAGAAGGACTCAGACCCATAATCCCATCCGTACTAAAACACATAATCCCAGTGGATCATGACTCATGTCTCAAACTCTAGAAGTCCCCACCCCATGATTGCATGAGGCTTTGAGGGGACAACTAGACATAAACCATAACAAGGAGGCAGCTGCAAGGACAAAGGTTTATAGGCTGGAGAGAAGCTGGAGCATCTGTAGGGCACAGGAGGCAGAGGGGTGTGTGTGTGTGTGTGTGTGTGTGTGTGTGTGTGTGTATGTGTGTGTGTGTGTGTATGTGTGTGTGGAGGGGTTACAGGAAGAAAGTGAGGCAGCAGGGGACTCAGGGAGCAGATCAGGTGTGTTTGCTAGAGTTGGGTCAGTGCTGCAGCGGGCAAGTGTGCTGAGAAGACAGAGGCCTCTGGGGTCCGTGGGGCATGCAGATGGGGGCCCCAGGACAGGGCTGTGGGGCAGGAGGCAGGGCTGCACTTCTAGATTACTCTCTATGAGATGCCCTCTGGCCACAGAGCCTGAGGCTGGGCCTACCGCTGATTCTGATGCAGCGTGTCTATGCGGTGTGGCCCAGGGATGGAGTCCTGGACTTCAGGTCCAGAGAGGGGTGGGGCCGGGCCAGGGTGTAGTCCTTGTCCTCAGGAAGTGAGCACCGCCGTGTGGCAGGCACTGGGATGGCTCCTGCCTTACCTCCTCAGGACCCTGAGGCAGAGGCATGCCGCTGGTTTGCAAGGAACTCCCCGAAGCCCAGAGAGGTCAAGCCATTTGCTTGGGGAGCCACAGCTTGTGGGTGACAAGCTGAGTTTCGAAGCCATCTGATTTGTTTTCTGTGCTGTCTGTCTGCTTGCTGCCTGGCCACCAACCCCTTCCAACAACGTGACCTTGCATCTCTGGCTCGTGGGGGCTCCAGGCTCTAGAGGCCTGTGCCTGGGCTGCTGTGGAAGCTTCCAGGCCTGTCCCTCCCTGCCCTGCAGTTCTGGGCGGCAGCTCGCTGTGCGCTGTTGTCTCTGGCCTTCTTATTATTATTTCTTTCCAGCATGCTGCTAAAAGCTTCCCGCAGAGCGCGCACAACCCAGCTCTTTAAAATTTAAAGGACTTTACTTAAACAGTGCTGTTTCCCTCAGAGAGGAGACCGAGAGGCAGATGCAGTGGTTTTATTGAATGCAGTGTGGGGCTCTGTGGGGGTGCAGGTGACTGGGAGATGTGGTTTGCAGTGATGCATAGGGGAGAAGGAACTCGGGGAGGGTCCACAGCCAGCCTCCCCCAACTCCAGGTGCCCCAATCAGCGTGGCTTCAGGGGAAGCCATTGCTCAGCATTCTGGGAAGAGCGGGAAGATTGAGGCCTTCTAGGGGTATCTGCTGGGGACTTAAATCCGGACAAGGAGCCCTGCTGGACAAGCCCCCATGCTTCATGCTGCCCCAGGGCCTTAACGTATGCTGTCCCCTTAGTCAAAACTTAGCTCCTCCCGTGGTAGTCAGCTGTGGTAGTTGCCTTTGTCACTGTGACAAAATACCTGAGACCAGTGGTTTAGAAGAGAAAAGGTTTAATTTTGGCTAACGATTTCCAAGGTGCCAGTCCATGAAGAGCCCGCTCCATGATTTCTGGGCCCTGGAGGGGCAGGACACTTGGGTGGCAGGGGTAGCGGGGCAGTGCTGTTACTTCATGGCTTCCAGAAGGAGAGAGTGGTGTGCAGAACAGCCAGAGGGGAAGGGGCTGGGGATAGATGGCGTCCCTGGGGTTGTGCTGTGTGACCTTCCTGGACTTTCCTTCCTGTTGCCATCCCCTCCTGTAACGACCTTGCTAGAAGAGTCATCCCTGCCACAGCTGGGGCCTTCCACCTCCGCAAAGCCTTCGGCGCGAGAGCTTGAGGACGTTTCCTGCCCAGACCAAGGCTCTCTCCTCATGGTTCTAGTCGCCAGTGTTTCAGGGTACAGTGGGCTCCTGCTGTGTCCACAGAGAATGCCGGGGGACAGAGATGCAGGCCCTGGGGCAAAGCAGGCACCGGTGAGATCCAGGGGCTTGGATTATCTGGGTCTACAGCAAAGATGTCGCTGCTGTCCCAGGGCTGGGGCCCCCGAGGAGGTGTGCAGAGAGCTGGCTTGAGTTCCGAATGAGCCAGTAGACCTAGCAGAGCCATACCCATTTGAGGAAGAGAGAATTCCTTTCCTCCCTCCCTTCCTTCTTTGGAGCATCTATTCATTCATTCATCATTCATTCATTCATTCATTCAATCATTCATTCAACACACATTGATCAAACACCTGTGCCCCAGATGGGCTGAAGTAGTAATAACGAAGTGGGAGTGGGTAGAGGCCCCATTTATTGAACATCTACTATGCTCCGGCCCTAGGCTGCAAACAAGTAATGAAGCAGAATCACCCTAACAAATGTATGGGTGGTGAGAACCGGTAACCATGTGGACAGACTCAAATGAGGTCCTGAGGGAAAAGCAGGACCTTGGGAGATGGGGGGGTGTTGGCTAACCCATGGTTTTCAAACTGTGTTCCCTGGCACCCCAGTTTCCCTCAGGGGAACCTCCAGATCACTTCATGAGATAAGTATATGGGTTAAGGGCGGCCAAATAGCTCAGGGGAGTAAAGCACCTGCAAGCAGACAGTTCGGTGGTTCAATCCCGGGGCTGCCTTGCCAGCCTCAGCCCCAGGGTATGCTGAGATGGCAATGGAGACTGGGCGTGGTGGCGAGCCCTTATAATCCCAGCTCTTGGGAGGCTGTAAACAGGCGGATCACTACAAGTCCGATCTAGTAATGAGACCCTGAA
>PVKN010017062.1:0-17540 GCA_004027915.1 Capromys pilorides | reverse complement strand
TAACATACAGTTGATGGGATACTTTACTACTGGTTGTCTAGGGGGAGTACAGTCTTGGAGACTGAATTGAGGGCCCCATGCATGCTAGACAAGCACTTTACTGCTGAGCTCTGTCTCCCACTTTATTGAGATAAGCTCTTGATAGTTTGCTCAAGCTTGCCTCAAACTTGTGGTTCTCTTGCCTCACCCTTCTGAGTAAGTAGGATTACTGGCTTATGTTATTTCTGGCTAAAAAGCTTAATTCTTAAGACCTCTGTTGTTCCTGCTTGCTAGTTGAATCTTTTAGTTTTTACAGAAAAAGTAAATAGTCCTAGGGAACATACCAGTGATAAACCTTTTTAAGGGTGAGATAGCCAACTATTATAGTGGCATTTCAGTTTTAAACTGGGGTTTTCAGTTTAACCTTTAGACCTAGCCTTCCCCAACAATAGTTTGGCCTCAGGAAAGCAACTCATTTCTGAGCTGTTGCCTTCTCATTTCTAAGTGATACACAATTCCTGTCTTATCTACATCATAGGGATCCTGAATTGGGGAATGGCTAGTTGTGCGTGTTAATACGAAGCAGTACAACACCTAATACAGATGTTAGGACCCTGGTACTCTTTATTTGTGCCTCCTTTACAGGTAAACTTGTTCAGCAGATTGCTGACTGCTAAAAGACTCTCGAATTGCCTCCATTTGGCTTCCTATCCTGTATGCTTCTGACTGGTTCTTTAGATGCCTTTTTTTTCACGTGCTTTTCTTAGGTTTTGATCCCTCACTTTCCAAGTACAGTACTAGTTTGGATTTTCTTGACAGCAGAAGTTCTCGTGCGCCCTCTGGTGTTGCCTGTTAAAAGCTGGTGTTCCAGCACCATGAACAGTGCCCAGGTACTCTCAGCAGGCTCTTGAAGAATGTTGGAGGGGATTCTGGGTTTGCAGAAAGAATCATTGTCATAAAAAACATAAACAGACCTCATTCATGGTCCTTGGAAGGTTCAGGAAAAAAAGCCTGTTGCCTCTGAAAATATTTGCTTGACACATGGAAACATGATAGCAAGAATGTTTTTGACCCCCAAAAGAGGTACTCCTTTTATATACTTACAAAGATGTATTTTAATAAATTTTAATATATTTTTATATTAAAATACTTTTTGGTTTATTTTCTCTAGTCTTCCAGTCCAGAGTCTAATGCTGTATAATTCTGTCTCTTTCACCCTGTTTCTCTTATAAATTCTACCAAAATTGATAGTTTTATGCTTTTTGAATTCTCTTCCCACACCGTACCAAGAACCCCATAAAAATCAGAAACTGTCAGTTCTGCTCTTTAAATATGGGACAGAATACTTAAACTTTTGTTATGGCTAGCTCAACCTGCCCTGGAGGGTAGGGCTGGCACAGCATGTGGTGCCGGGCATCAAACCACTGCTCCTGCGGTTGCTTAAGCTTTCCTCAGCAGGTGCTTTAGACTACTGAGCCATCTTGCTGGCCCAAATTACTTTAAGTTTTGATTCGAGATTATAGTCTGTCAGCCTGGCCTTAGCTGCATTTTTTTCTTAGTTCTCTGAGGCTTGTTCTCCTTGTTAGTAAAGTTGTGGTAATATGTATATATTGAAGGGCTGTGGTAATAATTGATACACAGGTGAAGTGATTGGCACAATTGCTGAGTTATAAGCAATACTGTGAAATAATAATTAGAATGTTAGAACTAGGAGGTGGTTTCTCTCTGTTGCCAGGCCTTGGGCATTTAAATCCTCATTGATATCTTGAGCAGACAGCCATGTGTTGGATACTGAGCTGGACAGCTAGTTAGCAACACATATTCTCAAATAGTATAGATGGGAGTACTGCTTTGCAAGGCATGACTGCCTCTCCCAGTACCAGTGTTCTCTCTTGCTCATCCTTTTATTTCCTTATGTAGTTTCTCCCTATAGTTTCCTTCATTTAACTGCCCATAATAAATTTCAGAATATTGTAGGTATTACTGATGACACAGTATCTTACCAGAAGTGAATTGCTTTGGGCAAGTAACTTACCTCCTTGACCCTGTTTGTTTTTGCAGTGATATGAGATGATACGCATGCTGTTAATATCTTTAGTCTCCACTTCTTTTCTGACTTGTAAAATTATAAGACAGGGCCAGTCAGATAGCTCAGCGGATTAAAGGACCTGCTTAGGCAGATGTAGGAACTGGGTTCCATCCCCTGTGTGCTATATCAGCCTCGCCCCTGGAGGTTGCAGAGAAAGCAGTTGAGACTGGGTGTGGTGGTGCACGACTGTGATCCCAGTGCTTGGGAGGCTGAAAACAGAATTACTAGGAGTCCAATGTGTGTAGTGAGACTCTGTAGACCCTATACTAAACTAAATTCATTTAAAAAACTCAGGCAGGTTCTCCTGAGTTGTGCCCTTTTCCCTCACAGTTAAACCTAAACTTTCTCATCTTTCCTTTTGAACTCTCGAATTGTTAGTGGCAGTCTTGTCTTTTAAACTAAACCTTTTGCCTCTACTAGAGATTTCAAGCTTAAATTCTTGGCCACATTTTATCATGCTTGCATCTTTTTTTAAAATTAATTTATTTTTTATGTTATGGCTGGCTCAGCCTGCCCTGGGGGTGGGGCTGGTGCAGCCTGTGGTGCTGGGAATCGAACTGCGGTCCTTGTGGTTGCCTAAGCAGGTGCTTTAGACCGCTGAGCCATCTCGCCGGCCCCCATGCTTGCATCTTAAACACCAGATTTTTTCTCTCTTTGCTTCCACTGGTACTTTTGTATTTACTTTACTGATTTGTCTGCCTTTGGTCTCACAGCACAGTCTTCTACCAGAGGAAAATTTGCAAGCTCTCATCTGTATAAACTAAAGCTACAGAGTATAAAAATTCAATGGTAAAGTGAACATAGCATCAAGAATGGAGATGTTATGATTTAATTGCTTTAAAAGATGGAGTTACAATAAAGAAAAAATAAACTTTTAACAGATACACAACAAATAGAATTCCACTGTATCCGAATCTGTAGTCTTCATTGTATGCATAGTGTATTATGGTATAATTTTTAATTGTGTCCATTGTTAAAATCACATTCCTTCTCTTCAGGAGTAATAGGAAAAGGAAAACTGATGCTCATTTATCATACTTAACATTCCAGTTTTTCATTCTTTTAAAAATTTGTTTTTAAAGATTAGAAATTTTTTTTTCATGAACATTATGAGGAACAGAGCAAGTTATCTGGCTATCTTTGCTTTCACCTAATTACTTGAAAAGAAGAGGTGGTTGGAGACCTATATTAGTAACTACAGTTAATTCAATCTGCATGCCCAAACCTGGAGTATCAGTAAGGTTAAATGACTTGTGCTTGGTTATATACTGCTAGAGAAGACTAGAAGACTCACCTTTGGAAGTTTCCCTTCATCTCTGTCCAGTGGGAATTGACTGTGCAGAGGAACTGTGGGCTCTTAGGGTTGCACATACAGACATTTGGCACTAGGTGGCGTAGGTTTCTATGAAAGTACAATGTTTGCCTCTCAGGAAATAACAAAGGAAACATCTTTTTTTTTATTTGTAGGTGGCTACTAGGTGTCAGATGTAGAGTTAGGAAAATAGGTATTTTTGTTGTGAGGGGCTTGTTTTGTTTTTTTTTTTTTTTTCTCTCCATGCAACCACATCAACTAAAAAAACGCTTTATTTTAAAAATTCCCGTTGAGGGCCGGCGAGATGGTTCAGTGGTCTAAAGCACCTGCTTGGGAAAGCTCAGGCAACTGCAGGGACTGTGGTTCGATCCCCGGCACCACATGCTGCGCCGGCCCCGCCACCGGGGCAGAATGAGCCAGCCACAAAATAAAGAAAGAAAGAAAGAAAGAAACAAAACAAGCAAACAAATAGATAAATAAAATTTAAAAAAAAATACCCATTGAGCCAAAGTGGTGGAGCATACATGTAATCCCACCTACTCAGGAGTCAGAAGCAGGAAGGTCACAAGTTGTACCCCCGCCTCAGAATTTAGACACCCTGTCTTAAAATAAAAGGACTGAGGATATGATTTTAGTGGTAAAGCATTTGTCTAGTATTCACAAGACCATGGGTTCAAACCCTGGCACTGTTGGAGATGTGAGATCTTATATAAAATCTTTCATTGTAGAACAATATGGTTACACAAGAAACTTCATGTGAAGCAATATTTTCTAAAGTGAGGCTTTTAGGAATTCACTATATGTCTGTGGTACGTATTGAAAATATTTGATCATAAACTTACCAGTAGTGGATATTTTGCTGTTTAAGATGTTAAATGAAAAATTTTATGCAAATAGCTTTTATTGTAATTTTTTATATAAATGGAAAATGTTCAATCATAGCACTTCTCAGGAAGATTGTGATTATCTGGCTTACTACAGTAATTAGATGTTGAATTGAGAGACATGCTTTATTTTCAAAAATCTGTGTTAGTCTGTTTCTAACCTGTAGTTGAAAGGGGGAAATAATTTTAAAAGTTTTTTAAAAAAAACAAAACACGTTATTTAGTACTATTTTGTTTTTTGGTTCTGGTTTCAGTGGCCGACATAGCACACCACATTTGGGGTTCAGGGGCCAGCACAGCATGTAGTACTAGAGATTGAGCTCTGGTCCTTGGCACTTGCCAGGCAGATGCTTAGACCACTGAGCTATCTCCTCAGCCCCTAAAAGTTGTTTTAAATGGCTGTTTCAGAGATACAGTACATTTTTTTCATGTTTGTGTTGGAAATTTTTGTGTTTCAGGAGTGTGGTATTTGTAAAGCATATCTTCTCTGGTCTGTGTTTTCATGGCCTGTGTTATTAGTTTCCTGTGGCTGCTGTAACAAATTACCACACTGTTGGTGGCTTAAAACAATAAGGCTGTATTGATTCACAGTTGTGGAGACAGAAATTTACCATCAGTTTTACTGGTGTGTGAAGAGCTGCTGTCTAGGAGTGAATATTTGCCACCTCCAGTTTCAGACATCTGCAGCATCTCTTTCCCTTTCACCACATCACTTCATTCTCTGCCTCTCCCTTTTATGTGGTGTTCTAATTCCTCCTGCTCCTCTTTTACGTAGGCATTTGTGAAAGCATTAAAGGCCTATTGGTGTCTTAGTTACTTTTTGTTGCTGGAAAAAGGTTTATTTAGCTCACGGTTTGTAAAGGTTTGAACCCCAAGGCTGGCTGCAAGGCAGAGTGGCACATGGCAGAGGGGCAATAGTTCATTATGGTAGAAGATAGCAAAAGCAGTGAGAGAGACAAGACTTTTTTTGGTCAGTTATATTATGGTCAGTTACATTATACAGGTTATCCTCTGTAGCAGTTATATTATGGTCAGTTACATTATACAGGTTATCCTCTGTAGAACTGGTGTAGCCCTCACCAGTTCAATCCCAGCACTGGGCCATGAATCACAAACTCTACATTCAACCACCTCTGAAAAGCCTGCTCCCCATGACTGCATGAGGCTTTAGGGGGACATCTAGACAAAAGCTATAACACCAGGATATTTTCTTTTGTCGTAAAATCATCAACAGCACTTCAAAAGCCTTTCCAGAGATTAGAACTTGGTTAATTTGGGACTCTTTTTCATCCTGTTACAGTCTCCTTTAGTGCATAGTCAGTGTTTTTCAAAATGTAGTGATGGTGTCTCTAGCTTTCTTTTTATCCTGAAAGGGTTGTGAATAAAGCAGTATAAAGTATTTTTGTAGGGGCATGCCAGGTAGCTCAGTAGATTAAAGCAAATGATTCAGTAAAGTCTCTCTGGTGCCTGGGACTACAGTTCGATCCCCACACCCACATGGACCATGAGACCTGCCTTTAAAGCAGCCTCAGCCAATCAAAAAAAAAAAAAAAAATTAGCTAATTTTTGGTGTCAGCTGTGTGTAGTGGTGCATACCTGTAATCCTAGCTGCTTAGGCATCTGAGACAGGAGAATGGTAAGTTTGAGGCCACACAGAGCAACTTAGTGTGATTGTATTTCAAAAAATAAAAAAGGCAGGAGAAGTAATTCAGTGGTGAAGCAGTTACTGAGCATGCTTGAGGCCCTGGTCTCAGACTTGAGACTCATTGGCAAGAAAAGGTGTATTCTTGGTTTCAGACTCCATCCCCTTGGTATTCCAAGTGAGGGCATCACCACCCTCTGAGGATGCTCGGGAAAGCTATTGAGTTCACAAAAGCAAAATATATCTCAGGTAGACTACAAAAGCTAAAGAAAGAAACCAGGAATGGTAATCCATAATAACATGAACATTTGTCATTATTTTACCAGTGTATAAGGACCTGTTCTTTGTTAGTGAACTGATGATGTAGATATCAATTAGCATTTGAATTAGTGTGTGACAGCTTTGGTATTATAGTGACAGTCCTGCTTTATGTAGAAGCATAATTGTGAATTTAGAGAAATAAAAATCCCTACAGCTTTTCTCATTTTACACCACTAGCACTAGTTAAACTATTGTGACAGATCTTCTGGTTTCTCAACTGAGATCTATTTCTGACAATATTTGTAAGTTGTAAGGTTTCAAATATTAACATAAAGTCATGGTAGTTTTCTAACAAATTGGCAAATAACCAATTGCCCTGTCAAACTATATTATAGTCTTTTATTGAAATATCGATAAAATGTGCTTCTGATAGCTTTGCAGGGCTTTCTATTTTAACCTGATCACCAAAAGTATTAGGATTCCATAGGGCCTTCAATATATATTGGTTACAGATGGACTCAGAGTAGCCACTGGTAGACTGATCTGGAATTCTTTCATATACTGTAGAATTCATTTGTAATTTTAGATTTGTGGGAAACCTGTAATAACCAGTTGAATTCATAAGCAAAATTTAGGTTTGGGGCTAGAATGAGAGTATGATCTGAATAGTCATATAGTACTTCAGGCCCTGTACTGTGTTCCAGTGATAAGGAGGTATACCTTAGCTAGTTTACACTACAGTGAGGCAGCAGGTGTTAACTGCTGATTTTTAAATTTGTGTTAACCTTTTTCAGTCACTTACCTCCCACTAGATAATTTCTCTAAGATAAACTGTAAACTTATCTGTAGACAAGTCCAACATGTTAAACTAGTTAGAGAGTTCTTGGGAATGTCACAGGAATTAATGTTAAAATTCTTGGTAGCCATTCAGAATCATTCTTTTAAATTTTCTCTCCAATTTTTAAAATTCTGGTTTGTGTAGGACATTAACCATTTGGCTGTTGCTATCGCACTCTTCGCATTATGGGGTAACATAAGAAGAGTGCGATAAGTGCTCCTTAGCAGTCAAACGGTTAAGAAAAAAAAAAAAACCTACTCTTAAGTAGTGCTCAAGTTTAGCAATGCTTTTAACTTAAAAAATCTTGGCAGGCATAGTGGTACACATCTGTAATATACTCAGTAGACTCAGGAGGTTGAGGCAAGAGGATTGCAACTTCAAGGCCAACTTGGACAATTTAATGAGATCCAATCTCAAAATAAAGAGGGCTAAAATGTAGTTCAGAGTGAAAGTCTGAGTTCAATCTTCAGTCTTGTGTGTTTCTGACTGCGTCTGTATGTCTCTGTCTCCTCCACCTCCTTCCCACCCTCTTGTCTTCTCTTTTCCTCCTTTGCTCAATAATTTATAATCTTATAAAGTGGTTGTAGAAAGATAGAAGGGTATTGATGCATATTGAAGAGCTAACCATAGAGCAGGCATATGTGACCCAAGCACATTTTCAACGAGACAATTGTGGTTCCTTTTCAAACTTGTTAAAATATTGAAGTACCCCCCCACACACACACCATTATAAAATTCCTGATTATAAAGAGATGTCTTTGGAAAAATATTTCTACATTATCTCATCCCTTCAAAGCTACTAAAGTTGCTGATTGGGAATATATTCTCGTAGTAAGTGTAATGTGGTACTTTTTTTAACCTCAGTGGTATTGTGATATACTCTTTAATTTTTTTTCTTTTTGGAATTGAACCCAGACTCTTTGCATTGAGCCATATCCCTACCTTTTTTTAAATTTTGAGATAATCTCATGAAATTGCTAAGTTGCCCAAGCTAGGTTCATATTTGGGATTCTCCTGTCTCAGACTCCCAGAGGTTGGTCATTATAGACACGTATGTATATACACATCTGGATTCATCTTTAATTAACCCTTTCCCCTCTAAATGAAATTCTTATTTTTACAGTTTTCCAATACATTTATCCCACACTGCCTTCCTTTTATGTGTATTCGGTATACATTTATATTGGTTAGCTTTTCTGTTGCTGCTGTTTGACTCCCTCATTTTTCTTTTTTTTTGACTCCCTCATTTTTTTTTTAAAGTTTATTTTATTTTTTTAAATGTCACGTATTTGTTTGTGTTATGGCCTGCTCAGCCTTCCCTGGGGGGTGGGGAGGAGCGGCGCAGCATGTGGTGCCTGGGATTGAGCCGAGCCGCAGTCCCTGCGGTGAGCCTAAAGTTTCCGATGTATGCACCTTAGACCGCTGAGCCATCTCACTAGCCTCAACTCCCTCATTTTAAAGGAGGCGAAATTTGTTTTCGTTCACAGTTTCAGAAGGTTTAGTCCATGGTTGACTAGCTCCAAGTCAGAAATAGCATAACCTGAGGGTATGGCACAGGTAAGCTACTAAACCCGTGACAGCCAGGAATCAGACAGCAGGTAGAGAGTGAAAGAGGTGGGGAATAGGAACCAGATTGAGTCCCCACTGTCACACCCCTGTGTCTCACTTCCTCTTACTAGACCCTACCTCTTTATAGCCCATTGAGTTATAAGGTCATCAATGGGTTTAATACTCTGAACTTAACAATCTGTTCACCTCTCCATAAATCTCTTAATCCAGTCAAGTTGACAAGATTAATCAGCACAGTTCTGGAATCTGAAATATGTGTCTTCCCTGACATCCAATGAAACCATGGAAGATGGCTTTCTTGTTAGTATCAGTGTCGATAAACTTCTCAGGAATGGTGCTGCCCATCTTGGAGCACAATCATAATTACATTTTCTTACAGTTTGGGTGTATCACTTTTGTGAACAGTGACAAAAATAAAAGAAGCAAAGACCTGAACAGTCACAATGAAGAATTTGCCCCTTTCTCTCAGATGATCTGTGTTATTCCAATCTGGGCAACTAATTATTAAAAAAAAAAAAAGAAAGAAAATACCACCAGTCCTAAAGACCCTCAAGGAGGCCAGGCACGGTGGTTCAGCTACTTGAGAAGGTGAGTCAGAAGGATTGAGTTTGGGTTCAACCTGGGAAATTTAACAAGATCTTGCCTCATAATAAAAAATAGAAAGAACTGGGTATGTAGTTCACTGGTAGAGCACTTGCCTAGTACGTGTGAGGCTTTGGGTTTGATTCCCAATAACACAAAGAACAGCAACAAAAAAAAATTGATAGGTATACTGATCTCAACTTATTCCCATCATCTCCTACCTCTTGAATTTAATTTACATGTGTCTTTTTGGCATGTGAAACTACTACTGCTTCCTCTTCTTTTTTTAATTCTTCCTCTGCTCTGCCATCTACTTCTAAAACCCTTCTGACTTTCTCAGTGCATGTTTTTAGGTGAAGTGTCCATTTTGAAGGTTCTCTGTGGTCTGAGGAGGGCTTGCAGATTTCATCAGTGATGCATCCTGTCCTGGAT
This sequence comes from Capromys pilorides, assembly GCA_004027915.1. Classification (NCBI taxonomy): domain Eukaryota; kingdom Metazoa; phylum Chordata; class Mammalia; order Rodentia; family Capromyidae; genus Capromys; species Capromys pilorides. The sequence goes on along the minus strand of PVKN010017062.1, from coordinate 7,952 downwards.
TTCAGTCTCTCAAAGAGATACTTTGCTTTTGTGCCTCTGCTGGCTTTGTCCAAGTTGGTGCTACTCCTTCCTTAAAGCACCACACCTGGTTTTTGCTTGGTTGCTCCTCCTCCCTCACTAATTGCTTCTTTTTGTTGTCCCACACTGCTTTCTTAATTTGACATCTAATTATTAGTGAGTCCCCTTAGTTATTAAAATTCTTTTATCTATGCTCCTAGGTGATTCCATCTGGTGCTGTGATGTGAAATAGCATGATGACTGTGATTCTAGGTTACTACTCTGTAACTAGCCTTGACCTATAGCCTAGGCCTTTCTCTGTCCAACTGCCTACTTCACTTGGATCACTAAAGAGCATGTCAGAAATAACCAAAACCAAGGCCGGCCAAATAGATCAGTGGATTAAAGGGCCTACAAGCGGCCCAGGGGTGGGGGTTCAATTCCCCAAGACCGTGCTGGGCGTGTGTCTGTAATACCAGTTCTTGGGAGGCTGTAAACAGGCAGATCACTACCAGTCCGATCTAGTAGTGAGACGGAACACCCTGTAGAGCCTTCCCTAAAATACAACAAACAAACAAACAAACAAAAAAAACCTCTCCTATCCAGACCTTTACCAAAGCCAAAACGTGATCTCCTGTAGTCATTGTTATCTGTCAAAGTACTACTTTCATCTTTTGTTTTTTGTTTTGCTTTGTTTTCATCCTTGCATTTGGAGGCACATTTGAGTCTTCTTTCTTCTCAACCCCACATATAATCTGTGAGTAGATACTATCTGTAACTAAAATCTTCAGAAAAGACCCTGAAAGCAGCTGCTGCTTATACCTTTGCAGCTGTAGGGCTCTCATTTTTCTGTAGTTTATTGCATCCTCTTAAGTGTCTTCCTGTTCGTTTTGTTCTTGAAGGTTATTAGGTTGTTAGTAGTTTCATGGAAGCTACCTTTTAAAAAAGTGTATGTTTGTGAGCTCTTCATATAACAGATTGCCAGTGTGATCCTTTAAAACTGAGTTCAGTCGTGTCATTTCTGTTTTCCATGTCACTGGGAATAAGTAACACAGTTTCAGCAGTAACCTCTTTTTTCTTCTTTTTGGTACCGGGGATCAAACTCAGAACTTTGCACTTGCAAGGCAGGCACATATGCCACTGAACTATATCCCCAGCCCTTAGCTTCTGTAACCCTCTATATATGTTTGCTTCTTGAAACCACCCCCCAATCTGTTTCAACCGCACAAAGGGTATTGCAGCGCAGACTTGCTGTTCACCCTCCCTGTGTCTGCTACATGCTTTCCCAGAGCCATTCACCTTCCTTAGCTTTTTTAGAAAAGACCTTCATCAGTCCTTTCATGAGAACATTCCCTACCACTATAAACTGATATTTTTTCCCAGGGTATTGATATTTTCTTATTTATTAATAAGTTACTTAACTTTTTTATTTTCCCTTTCCCATTGGAATACCTGTATAAGCACAGATGAGGGGCAGAAACTTTGTTTTCTTTCCTGTAAAAGAAACAAACCCACATATTGTAATAGTTCAGGAGGACAAAAGTGTAAGAGAGGATATTGATGTGTATTTTTCACAGCTTTCTCTGTCTAGATGCTTCACAACTATACTGTTGTTAAATACTGTGCTATTTTTTTCCTAAGTATAAATATATAGAGTACTTGGTGATCATCAATAAGAGGTCTTGTATTAAATTTGGCAACATTTAATGTTTGAATAATCTTTAGCTTACATGTGATGTAGTTATACTTGCCCTTTCCATTAAGTTAAACAATAGCATACCTGTAGGATTAAGAGACATAAAACAGAAAGTTAAGTACTAATTATATTTAAAAATAAAAGGACCTAGAAGAAAATACATATTAAAGAAAAACTTAAACTGTGCTCAGCACAATTCAAATATCTTTTACCTTTCATCTGAGCATGTTGTTTAATGCACATTTTATCCCACAGTAAATCCATACAATCTTGAGGTCAAGTAAAAAAATACTTTGTGTCTGTATTGAATATCATTATGCCCCCATGTTCAGATATGCATTTCTAGTATTTCAGAATAATTTATTTCATGGAATGGGGGTGTAACTCAGTGATAGAATATACTTTGCATGTGTGAAGTACTGGGTGAAATTCTCAGCGCCAAAACATTATTTGTACTTTTTCCATGAGATTGAAGAAAAGTAAGGCAAATTGACATCTGATGTAATTGAAAGATCCATTGGCAACAGTGCTGGGTTCTAATTATATCTGTGCTGCAGGCTGATTGTGTAGTAGTGGGAATGTGACCCCATTTTGATTTGTAAGTTGAAAGATGCTTGTAATTCATAAATGCCTTTGGCTCTCAGGTCTTACATGTTCATATTTTAGGACCTTTTTATTCTGATTTAAAACTAGTGCATAATTCTATTATGGAATGATATTAGGAACATCGTTTTTCTCATTCCATTAGGAGCAATCCTCATTTGAAATTACAAGAATCCTGTCACTACCCATACCATCTTTTTCCTCAAATTTAGCCAATTAAAACTCAGGTAACAGAGCCGGCAAGATAGCTCAGCAGACTAAGCACCTGCTTAGGCAAGCATAGGGACTGGGATTCAATCAGCACCACATGCCGCGTTGCCTGGGTGTACTGAGCCAGCTACTGATACAGGGCAGGCGTAGTGGTGCACATCTGTAATTCCAGCACCAGGGAGGCTGAAAACAGGAGGATCACTACAAGTCCAAGCTGCATAGTGAGACCTTGTACTAAATACATTAAAGAAAAAGAGATAACGAGGTGTATCTACGTATTACCAAATATATCTTCAGCAGTCTCTCAATTTTGTGGCCATTGTATGTTAACAGTATGGCAAATATTTCCAAGTATGCACTACTTTGATATCTGAATATCAGTTCTTCAAATTTGTTAAAAGTGACTTCAAACTAGCAGCAAAAAAGATATGAAGTCCTTTACTTTCCTTACTCTGGCCCCTTTGCTAGATTTTGTTTGTAGGTTTCTTTATGTGGTAAGTAGTGAGTAGTTAGCTTAACAGTTGTTCCTTTTCCTGGTAGAGAAAACGAGATAGGGCCCTAATCCTAAACTTTTCCTTGGGATGTAAACGGTAGAATAATTGCCTTATGGTTTACTCACAGGCTCATAAAGCCTTACCAAAACGTAATTTGAACAGGTTATAGATCTCTACCTAGGTGTCAACATAGTACGGAACAAAGATGATTCTTATTGATTGGTAACTGACCTCCCACTATTTGCTAGCCAGCTATTTAAAGCACAAAGAATGAACATTTCTCTGTGTTACTGTAGAGAGCCTGGAAGAGCTATAGTTGTGAGCATGGTATGGTATTATGGCAATGGTTGAGGGTAGAGGGATCATGGCAAGGTGGCCTTTAGAAGAATAGAAACAATTTCTAAATTAATCTCAATTATATGTATTTTTTGTAGGAGCTTAGGTTTCTAGTTAGCATGGTTCTTCATGTATTTATCTCATTTTGTTTTGTTCTTCATGTTTTGTTTCCATTAGGAGAGAACATTGAAATTATTTTCTAAGCTATTTGAAGAGAGTGACTAAATGCACCTGAGTCAGGCTGTCTGTGGGTATGAAGTGGTTGGGAGAATCCAAGAACATGGTGATGAATGGCAGGAGAAATGGAGGCAAGTTGTCTAATGATCATCAGCAGAACCAGTCAAAGTTACAGCACACAGGCAAGGACACCTTGAAGACTGGCAGAAACACAGTCGAGAGGAGGTCAAGCAGATGTATGTACACACTTAAACTATCACTCTTGACTGTAATATGGGACAGTAATTCTTTCTAGTTTGTAATTTATATTTTCTTCATCAAAGCAAGTTTGTACATTCTCATAGTTAACAGTATAGCTTTTTATTCTCATCAGTTTTTGTTTTTATAGAATAATATGTAAAGTAAGCAAATTCTCTATATAATATACTTTTCTTTGATAACTTTGTATTTTATAGAATTTATACCTGAATAGTTGATCTGTTTTATCAAAAAGGTAAAGACACTACAGCTGAATATCTTATAAGTTTAAATTGCATTCTTAATATTCCATATAAGTGTAAGTATGTACTTTCTTGGCAACTTGCATAAATGTTTTATAAAGCAATATAAATAACATAATTTAGATGGTAATAGAATGCAGCACAAGTAGATACTTTAGGGCATCTTTGCAGATGGAGCTAGTCTGTTTATACAGGAGAACCATTTATCCCCAACAGTGCTGATAGGTTGCTTTATTATTGCATACTTCCTTGAGGCTTGTTTCTTACAGTAGTTCGGTTAAGTAGTAAGATGCCTAAGAATAAGCATATGGTCTGGGGATTTAGCTCAGTGGTAGAATGCTTGCCTAGCCCTGAGTTCAGTTCTCAGCATTAAAAACAAAAAATAAGCCTCAACTAAAATAACTAAATAAATAAACCTTAACTAGAGTAAATGTAAATGCAAGTAAGCACTTTTATGAAGGTTGTCCAACAATGTGTTCTTGACATTTGGGGTTAAGAAGGACATGTTAAAAAAAAAAAAAAAAAGAAGGACATGTTTAATTTCTGCTTTTCCTAGCAATAATCACCCACTGCTGAATATTCTCAGTTTGTGTTAGGATTGGCCAATGCCTAGTCCTTTGGATTAGTCTTTAGTTTTCTTCAGTTTCAAATAGATTACACAGTTCTAAATAATGTCTTCTTACTGTTTAGGGGATTATGTTATTCATTGGGTCCAGGCTGCCTTTTTTCATATTACAATAGGTTACTATTTCTGTGGAAAATTAGTCACAATTATGATGGCTTGTACCTGTATTGTACCTGTATCCTTAGCTGCTTGGGAGACTGAAGCAGGAGGATTACAAGTTTGAAGCCAGGCTGGGCAACTTAGTGAGATCCTGTCTCAAAAATGAAAAGCGCTGGTGGGATAGGTCAGTAACTTGCATGAGACCCTGAGTTTAATTCCCAGTACTGCAAAAATAAAAGAGAGCCCCAGACTGAATGTGCTTCTCTATGTGGACACCATTTCACTCCCTGAATCTGCCCTATTCCTGTCTTATCTCTTAGTGTTTAGTAAACAGCTAAGGCTTGAAAAACGTTACCAAATGTAACCAAATTGAAGGGAAAAACAGACAACTCAGCAATAATTTGGATCCTTCAGTAGTCTACTTTCATAATAGATGGAACAACTAATAGAAGATCAACAAGGAGAGTGAGTTGAACCGTACTAACCAGCTAGACTTACGGACATCTGCTGTTCTGCACTGATACAGTACTATTCTACTCAACAACAGCAAAATGAATGCACATCATTTTGAAGTACACATAGAACATTTCCCCAGGGAAGAATACATGACAAGTGCCACTAAAAGAATTGAAATATTAAAAGTGTGTTCTCTAACTACAATGGAATAAAATTAGTAATATAAGTTAAGTGTTGTGGCACATGCCTATAATCCCAGTACTTGGGAGCCTGAGGCAGGAAGATCATTTTAAGTTTGAGGCCAGCTTGGGCTACAAAATGAGCTCAAGGCCAGCCTAAAAACTGCATAATGACAATGTATCTGTTATGCTGGCCTGCTCCTGCCGCCGGGGTGTGCTGAGACAGGGATTGAGACTTGGTGTGGTGGCCTGCACCTGTAATCCCAGTGCTTAGAGGCTGAAAACAGGAGAATCACTATCAGTCTGATCTGTGTAGTGAAACCCTATAGACCCTGTACTAAATACATTTTTTAAAAAAGCTGCTTAGTGAGACCCTGTCTCAAAAAGGCAGAGAGAGAGACAGACAGACAGAGAGAACAAAGAAATTAGTAATACAAAGACATTTGAAGATTTTACTAAATACATGGAAATGAACATACTAGAAATAATCAGTGGGTCAAAGAAGAAACAAAAGGGAAACTAGAAGAAAGTGAGGATAAAACTTATAATCTAAAGCGGTAATAGAAAATATATAGTAGCTATGAATATCTATGTTAAAAGACAAAATAAAAAGGGAAGATTTCATATTGTTAACCTTCACTATAGAACACTAGAAAAAGAAGAATGAACTAGGGCCGGTTCAGCCAGCGATCTAAAGCACCTGCTTAGGCAAGCTTAGGCAACTGCAGGGACGGCGGTGGTTCTATCCCCGACACCACATGCTGCACCAGCCCCACTCTCAGGGCAGGCTGAGCTGGCCATAATTTAAAAAAAAAGAACTAAACCCAAAATTGGTAGAAGGAAGAAAGTAATAAAGATTAAGGTTGAAATTAAGCACAATAGGAAAGAAATAGAGAAGATTAACAAAAAAGATAATTTTTTTTTTTTAAAGATCAACAAATGGCCTACCTTCATCAGAGCCAAGAAAAATAGAACTCTACTAAAATCAAGGTGATGCAATACTGCGAACAACTATATAAGATTAAATTGGATAACTTAGACAAAATGGATAAATCCCTAGAAATTACTGAAAATCATTCTGGGAAGTTTAAAATCCTGAATAAACCTGTATGTCAAATAAATTCAGTAATTTTTTTTTGAACTGGGAATCGAACTCAGGACCTTAAACTTGCCAGGCAGGCACTTGTGCCCCTAAGCTATCTCCTAGGCTCCCAGTAATTAAAAATACAGAAAAAAAAAAAGAATCTACCCATGGGGGCTGGAGATTTGGCTCAGCAGTAGAATGCTTGCATAGCAAGCTGGAAGTCCTGGGTTCAGTCCTTGGCGCCAAAAACAAAGACAAAAAACAAATAAAAAATTTAAAACCTCCCCTTAAAAGTCTACCCACAAGGAAAATCTCAGGCCCAGATGGCTTCATTGGTGAATTCTCTAAGATGTCTGCCCATTTGTAGAATTAATACTGATTTGCCACATACAGTTCCAAAAAATAGAAAAAAATACTTCCTACCCATTATCCTGCTTTAAAAATTAGACATGACAAGGAAACTACAGACCAATATCTCATAGGAACACGGATACAAAAGTCTTCAACCTAGTCCAGCAGCATATAAAAAGAATTCTGGGGCTGTGGATATTGAGTTCAGTAGTATAGCAACAGCCTGGCAAATGTAAGGGCCTGAGTTTGACTCACAGTACCAGAAAAAAATTCTGTTATATGACATAGGGGAATTTATTTGAGGCATGCAGGATTGATTAAACATCTGAAAATCAATTAGTCTAATAAGCCATATTAATAGAACGAAGGACAAAAACCAATCATACAGTCACCTCAATAGATGCAAAAGAAACATTTAACAAAATCCAACGTACTTCCAGGCCAGAAAATACTGAACTAGGAATGTGGGGACTACCACTACTTCAAAAACACCTATTTAAAAACCCAGTTATTAAATATGTGATAGTGAAATACTGCTTTGTCCCTAGATTCATGAACAAGACTGTGATATCTATTATCAATGCTTTTCTTCAACATTGTACTAGAAGTTCTAACCAGGGCCATTATTCAAAAAAATGGACTACAATGCATCTAAAATGAACAATAAGAAGAGAAATAATCTCTGTTTTTCAGATAACATTATTACATATGTAGAACACCCTGAGAAAGTTAGATATGATGGCACATTCCTGTTAAACCTAGCACTAGGGAGGCTGAGTCAGGAGGATGACAAGTTCAAGGCTAACCTGAGCTACCTAGTGAGACTTTAATCTTAAAAACAAGACTCTGAGGGAGCCACTAAAAAGTCCTGAATTAATAAAAAGTTGAGCAAGCTTGGAGGATGCAATAGCAGTACACAAAAATGTATCATCTTTATACACTTGAACAATCCAAAAATAAAGTTAAAATCTTATTTACAATAGCATGTTAAAAAAAGAATTGAGTTTTACAGAAATGTGAACTTTGAAAATTATAAACTGTTGTTGAAAGGTTGAATGAGACCTAAAAAAATAGGAAAACATTGTATGTTTATTGACTAATAGTGTATTTAATATTATTGAGGTGGCAGTGCTCCCTTAGTATAA
>PVKN010017061.1:0-17535 GCA_004027915.1 Capromys pilorides | reverse complement strand
CTTCTGCGTTGGCCATTTTAGATGTAGCTCCAGTCTTCAGGGGCCATCTCCTCAGATAGCCTCCCTGTCACTTCCAGTTGCGGCTCCCTGATTTATGTTCTTCATTACCTCTCTCGTTGTTTGTCTCTCTCCTCCTGGAGAACGAGCCCTGTGGGCCCAGCTTGGTACCAGGCATGTGGAGCAGTGGCTCAGTAAATAGTTGCGGACCGCGTGCGATGTGAGGGCGAGTTGGTTCTGGAAAAGGAAAGCTGTCCTTGCCTCTTTTGGAGCATTTGAGGAATCTTTCCTGGGTCACCCAGAGTCTGTGGCTGTTCTGCATGCCTGGCATCCTCGTAGCCTTTTGTTCAAACGGCCCCCACTCTTTTCTCTGTTTAATGTGAACAGCGTAAGGGATAATAGCACTTCAGCTGTCACTGGGTCTTTGGTGTGTCTGTTTCATTGAGAAATCTTTCTGACTTCTCTTAAAGGAGTTTCAGTTGGACACTTCTCTCCCAAACATCCGATGTTGAAATGGAATCCTTAAAGGATAGTAAAATGCCAAGGATTAAACACAATTCTGTTACTTTTCACAGCTCCATTTTCAGTCCTTGTCAGAGGAGTGGCTGTGAACACGCTTTTCTCTACCTTCAAAGACGAGGCAGTATAGCACCCTGAGGGTGCCCAGCTGGAGCCATAGGGTGGTCACTTCCTCTTTAAGCTCCATGTCTCAGGCCGCAGACGCTGTGCATTGTGAGGTCTGTGTGGTGCCCTGTTTGATGTGCAAACTGGGTAGGTGTTCCTTGTTGACTGCATTTGTTGATGGAGTGTATGGAGCCAACCCATTTGGTATGATTTGCAGAGGCTGCTGTAGCAAAATCTGCTGAAGGGACTAGAAAAGAACAAACGAGTGAAATCGTTTTCTGTTCTAAACTCAGGAAGAGCCAGAGAAATGCAAATTAGGCCACTCAGCTCCCGCTGAGAATGTAAAACTATCCATCACATAGGAAGGGAAAGAAAGGTCACTCAGGAAAGCTGCTAGTATGTTATCTTTATAATCCGATTACTGCATTTTACAGATGAGAACCCAACACTGTGGCTCGAAGAGGTCAGGTAATAGGCAATTAAAGATGAACCAGAGTCTTTAGAAAAAAAATTGCAGACACGATTGTATTTGTTCCTGTTTAGGGACTGGAAACAACAATACTAGTTTGATTGGGTAAGTGTTGTAAATCATGACTAAGTTCTAAAAGGAGATTTCAGTTTGGTTCCCATCTTATGTTTACTTCAAGTTCATAAAACAACCAAACATGGGCAAGTAGAATCCCTTCATGAGGAGGAACAAGGCTGGGTTTAGAAGGTTGAGTTTGCTTGTTCCTGTTGATATTATCAACTTAGCCATGGAGGAGTGGTGACCATCTCTTAGACTACAGTTTTCTTTACCAGCTAGTCCTGATTTTTTTTTTTTATCACTGTCTGACCCTATTTATAAAATGACTTTTTAAGAAATTAATGTTTAGGCAATACAAAGCAGTGTATTGCCGTTCTTTTATTCCTTGTAACTATATTCTCTTGGAACACGCATCATTCCTCTTGACCCTCCGTTATGGACACCCTTCCTCTGCTTCCTGAGTTTGTTGTTGTTGTGTTTTCAAGTGCACAGGACTCAGGCTTCTTCCTCAATGTCAAATGTTGCCCAAGCTTCTCAAATTTTCACATTTGGCTCAAAATAAGTCAGTAAATCATTCCTTTAAAGCTTAGATCCTGTTTGAGAAAGAAAACTGCAGTTCATGTGGATAGATTGCCCTGGGATGTTACAAACGAGGAAACATGTGTTTGCTCTCTTCCAACCGTGTTGGAAACAGTGCTACTAGACGATGCAAGAGTTAAGAGAAAATTAAATAAGCCGTATGTGCCTTGTGTCTTTTTTAAGCTTATAAAATTCCTGAAGTTACTAACAGGCAGATTGCCAAACTTGCAGGCTCGGTTAAAAGGTGAGAGCTTCCTTCCCAATAGCAGGGAAATACTGAACAGCTGATTTGTTTTTAAAGATGTGAGTTTAATCAGGAAAACCTAGTTTGGGTTTTCACCAAGTGTGCTGTGATAGTCAGCTTCCCCACATATTTCACAAATGGGTGCTTGACACTGGAGAACTGTGGCTGCTAAACACGGCAAGCTGAGAGCACATTTCTCATTCAGAGCAGCTCATTTTCCGTTATTAATAATTAACCGAGCTTTTCATTTGTAAGTGTCACTCCGGAAAGCACAGGCGTGCTCTGCAGCGGGTGTGTAGTTTCAGAATGTTATTTCAAGGGAGTGATGTCCCCGCCAGGGGCCAGTGTCTGAGGATGAGGACACAGAAGTGCTGTGCTGACCAGGCAGGCAGGGGCGTTATGCAGGGTTCCCCAGCCATGTGTGCAGGGCCTCGTGTGGAGCAGGTGTCCTGCGGAGGTCCGACACTCAGAGAAACCCAGAGGAGAAAGAGGTCGACGGTGAAGGAGGTTGCTGTACACTTAGATGGGTGGATTGTGTTAGCTGGGAGCGTTAGCTGACAGCTAACTTGCTGTGCTGCGCTGGTGTCTCAGCATCTGTCCGGACATGGGGAAGGGGCTGCCTCTTTCAGGGAACGCCTGTGCTTCTCTGAGGCCTTCTTAGTCCATCTCAGAATGTCTGGGGCCTGGGAAGGAACTCCTGAAGGAATGCTGCATCCCCTACAGAACTCAGGGCTGTTTGGGGCTGAAGGAGCAGTCAGGGGTGGTCTGAGCTGTCCTATCCCTAGCGGAGATGGAGATGAGCAAAAGCAAGCCACGTCTCCTCCTGTTTGCTGGCTGTACTCAGAGGTGTAGTTCTCCACATTTGCTGCAGTCAGGCATGGGGTTGTGTGTGCACTAAGTCCCGTGTGTCCTGATCTCTGCCTCCTGCATTTCCAGAGCAGACACCTATGTGTGCCTACCTTGTTCCCCTTAAAATAGTTGCAACCTTATATGGGCCTTTCATAGGGAGCCAGGTGTTTCCACAGTAAACTATTTTTCATTCATTCTTTCGTTTTTCAGCTGCCCAGTGTGTACCATCTTAGGGTTTTGACATGTACCAGCTGTGCACAAGGAATTCAACGCAGAGAATAAATGTTCGGTGTTGTAAGGAATTGTGTAGGAAACTCTGCATGCATTGGGGCAGAGTTTGGATGAATGCTCTGTGGTTATGAGGTCGTGGAGAGCCGTCAGACTGGAGGATATTTATTCCTGGAAATGACTAATAGACTTCAATTGATGGGAACTCAGATGGACTTGTGGCTTCAAGGACTGCTGTGTGAAAGGGATTCTGAGTGCTCCTGAATTCAGTGAGTAAGAGCCAGTACTCATGGCTCCTATGACCGTCCGTTTTAATCCTTTCTTTTGCTATTCCCGGTTTATACACTGCTCTTACATGAAACAAAGTTGAGCAGAGGCTTGGCATAAAGCTTTCTGTTGAGATAGGTTCTGAACCAGCATTCCAAAAATTCAATCAAGTTCAGGAAGTGAAGGGATCAAAACTAAACAGTGACTGAGTGCCCACTGTGTGCTAGGTGCTATGAAGAAAGCAGATAAGGCCACCATCGGGGAGCACTAGGAAAAGCCTGGAACGGAGGGGCGTGGCAAATTGAGACTTGCTGGAAAACTTAGGAGGACGAGAATACAGGTTAGGAATCAGGAACGTGGGGGAATGGCAGAGAGGAATTAGTTGGTTTTGAGAAAAGCAGTTCAGGAAGCAGGACATGGAGCCTTTCAAAGGAATCCGAAGGTTGCAGCCTATCGGCAGAGACCAGTTGTTTGGGATGGGGGTTAGGGTCACAGGCCAGTAGAGGGTCTCCCAAGTGGTGAGTATTTTCAAGGGTCTTCTTGCTGCTACTGGATTCTAGGTCCCCAGAAAGTAAGACGCTGCTTAGCATTCACCCTTCATTTAGCAAAGATGTCCTCAGCTTCCCCTCATGTGTCATCTCCATGTCGAGAGGGTGAGACTTGATATGGATCAGTGAGAGCGAACACTTTAGGAACTGGTTGCCAAGCTGCAATCCAAAAACCCACTTATTTATTGTCAAGTGTCAGCACTGCAGGTAAGCCTGAATAGAGAGATTTTTAGTTTAAAAAAATAATGATCGTACAACTCTACATTAACATCTTTGTGTGTGTGTGTGTGTGTGTGTGTGTGTGTGTGTGTGTGTGTGTGTGGTGAGCCGGGTGTCCACCACTGGTGCCGGCTCAGACCTGCAGGTCTGCTCAGGGTAGAGCAGGAGGAGAGAAGGGAGGTGGTTCCCAGGCACAGCCGCCTGCCTGCTCTGCCATACTGTGCCATGGGCTGCGCTGCACCAAGACAAAACTCAGGGCCCATGCCTGCGAACACGCCCAAGGTCGTGCACAGGCTGGATTTGAATCTAGGCTCTTTTCTGAAATCTTTGTATGTTTAAAATGAAGCGGAAGTAAGCAAGACGAGTGCAGCCACACCTCTCTTTTGGTAGAGTTGGCTTCTTTCCTCTAAAGTTCTAAAAAGTGCATTTTGACCCAGTAGTGGAGTCGTGAGCATTGCTGAGTTTTTCTTTTGCCTACAGCTATCACGGATATTTAAAAAAAGATATATTAAAAATAAGCTTTTTAATGGAAGCATAACAGACATTTAGAAACCTTTACAAATTTAAAATGTCCAGCTAGACCAGTTTCCACAGGTCACCACCTGTTTTGTTACTGTCCCTTCTTCATGTCCCATTTTTTTGGCATGGGTCCTGTGACTAGCGTGGATCGACGCCTGTATTTTAGAAAATCTATTTCAGTTTCTTCAAGGATACTCATTTACTTAGAAAGAAGCCAAAATTTGAAGTGGGTTATGTTACTTGCTCAAGGTTATACACAACTTAGTAAGTGGTAGGTTTCCTTAATTCATCCTTTGGTTTCTTAAAGTCACCGTAGCTCCCTACTTTTAGCGTCACCCCTTGGTAAACACAAGTTTGTATGTTTAAAAATAAAACTAAATTAAGCAGGAAGGGCACAGCCACACCAGCTTTGTCCGGGAACTGCTTTTTTTTCTTCCCTTTCTTTTTTAAAGTGAAGCTCTGATTGCAGCTAATTGCAGCCCTGGAGTGGACGCAGCCTCGGAGCCTCATGGTGGAGGAGGAGGTGATCTCCTGTCTCCTGTTTCCTCCAGAGCCGCCCTCTGGGCCTTGCTTAGGATCCCTGCTGGTGTGAGGCCGTGGATAACGTCTCTGTGCAGAACCCAAGGGCCCGAGCTCACGGCGAGGGCTAGGCCAGCTTTCTGTATTGCTCAGCTTCATTAGCAGAGTTGACAAACTTTGATTCCATGCTCTTCCGTCCGGTGACCTGCGTCCCTGGGAAATATTTGCACGCCCCTTGCGTTGCTGGAAATGAACTTGAAGAGGAGTGCGTGTGAGAGCTTGTTCCCAGGGTCTGTCATGAGAACAACTTTTGCAGTTGAAAGTTTTTGGCCGAGGGCCTACTTTTATTATTTTTTAATTCCTTCCCATGCCTTTGTGAACCCGGGGATACTGACACACAGGGAGGGGGCTGTCCTGTGATTCTGATTAGAGGCGCCGTTTGATATTTGGATAAAGACTGTCTGTGTCAAGTTGTTGTAAGACTAATTTCTCTGGGCAAGCAAGAGTCTGAACAAAAAGAAGGAAATGGGATTTAAGTATAGGTCATTGGAGATGGAAAATAATTTTTAACACTGTCTGGCTGCTTTCAGGAATGCCATTTTAATTCATGCTCAGTTGAGTCCATGATAAATCATTAAATGTTTGTGTATTTTAAGGGTCAGTTCTAATTCAGGTGATATGACATATTCAAAACTTTATAAAATGCCCTAATATATTAATAATGAGTTAGCATTTTTAAGTGGAAAGCAAGAGTGCTCTTTTCCTTCCTGCCATTTGTTCATTGGGAGTTCTGGTTCCCCAGGGAAATGTACCCTTGGACGTCTGTCGACTCACAGATCTAGCCTGGCAGTAGAGCCGGCTGGCAGCCCGTGTGTGCCCTCTCCATGTTCTTTCCAAGGGAATTGAGGTTTTGCCTTGGCAAAGTCCTACCCCTTGTTCATGATTGAAACCTTCAAGTGAGACTGAACATAGCAAAATGCTCCTCGAATGGGCTAATGCGCGGTCTCGCACTCCTTTGTGCCAGGAGCAGCTCTAGACAAACTCAATGTTGCCTGCATATTAAGAGCTTAATAAATACAGATGGGGTGAGTGAATGATTTATGACAGTGAAGCTTGTCAGCTTGGTCGCAGCGCACCCAGATCCTGGAATCGTGTCTTTCCGTGGAATAGAAAGCAAAATCTTCCTTGTAAGGGTAGATATTTGATGGGAAAATTAAGGAAAACCTAACAGGCTAAGGAAAGAAATTCCTGTGCCCAAATTGTTGGGTGTTTATAACGTCCCTCTTCTTGTCGGACTGTGACAATGATTCTATTTAAGGCTGTGTGTGCTAACTCAAGAACCTGAGCTACCCTTTGGCGATAATGAAGGAGAAGAAAAAAGGACTGGACTAGGTTGCCAGATGTGTTGCCCCCCAGTGGTCCTGTCTCCTCTGCGTGGGGTTACTGGAGGCGTTCACAGGCCTTTGTATTTTTTTCCCAGGATGTTCTACCATTTACCTTGTTTGCCTGGGAAGCCATACAAGTTACCACAATAACCCTGGCCAAGTTTTCTAGCAGCCAGTGTTCTTGTTGTCCAAGTAGTTTTGTGAAAAATGCCAGATGTGACCTCGTAGAGCTCAGTTCTTACACCCCAGAATTCTAGCTTCCCTGAGAACCTCTACTGGGGCCTCTCTGCTTTGTTCACCCCCGTGTTTGCATGCGAGCCTGTAATGTCTACTTCAGTTGGGATGACCAGGCGCTCTCAGTGGGATTTCAGATCTGGTGGATCAGAACTCGACTCTCCTATCAGGTGCCAGCAAAAAGAAGGTAAAACGCTTACCTGTGACTTTCTACGGTCTTCTCCCTTTCCTTGCTCCCAGTTCTCTCATCATTAAGTTTAGCATTGCTGAGGAGTCTGCCAGAGAACTTGAGCATGCTCAGCTTGGCCAGAGCTGGCACTTATTTCCCCATTTGTCTATGGTGGGAGGATTGCTGGAGAGAATGAATTCCCATCCCAGGGTTAGATTTGGGGTGAACTGTAGCCTCTAACGACGAATTTATTTCATTACGTGACATTAACCCCATTTTTCCCCTGTATTTTGCTTTTCTTAATGGTGTCCTAGAATGAACTCACAAAGCACCCGTGCCCAGGTGTTCTGTGCCAGAGAATAATGATACAACAAAGATGTTTTGAGCTTGCTTTTAAAAACAATGCAGAGCTTCCTCTTAACATTTCTTTGTACGTGAAAGTCATGCAGTATATAAGAATCCCATGCTTTGGTGAGAAACAGTACCCATGATGCCTTAGCAAACACGGTTCTGCTTAGCTGGAGGACTTGGTCACCATTCCACACAGGCGTCCTCCCTGCACCCCAGCTCTAGGCAGGACTTTCTGCTGCTCCTGTGCATTCGCACGACAGGCTTGCCGCCAAGCACTTAACACGTGGCTTGAGGACCTCCCTTTGGTCATCCTGGCTAAGTACCTCTCAGTCCACAGCAGGTGTGGAGTGAGAGCTTGAACTGTTTTGCTATAGTAAACTCAACCCTGTCGGTTTATCTGGGGCTGTCTTGTGCATATAATTCCAGGTTGAGCTTAGCTCAAGTCTTCAGTGCTCACAGAGTGCATTTAGACCTAAGGCATCCTGTGCTTGAGTTGCTGTCCAATGAGAGCCATTTCCTCGACCATATACTTTCCCAACACTTGAGCTTCTATAGGTGGCATCCTCAAAAACCCCTGACAGCTCATAGATGTGCTTTGATTTTAGGTGGGTTGCATCTGTCTTGCTGCTCCTTGGAAGCCCAGGACCTAGCACCTCTGAGACATAATCTTTGGTCTCCTCCAGCCTCTAGATAGGATGAATAGATTTCTGTAGCCATTGAACACAAGCTGCCTTGGATTGCTTGTGTTTCAACCTGGTAGGGACCCAGCTGATGCCTTTCATAGCAACTTTCAAGAGAATCCGACGGCCTGTGAACTCGTTGGCGAGCTGTCATTGTGTCTTTGTCAGCGGGCTTGTCTCAGAGCATCTGCAGACTCATTTTCAAGATTATCTAATTATTTATGCACACAGATCTTTTTCCCTTCTGATGATAGGCTTAGACAGAGCTGGGCTCTTAGGTACTGCAAGACGTGTATGTATTGAGTGCTTTGCCGTTGAACTGAGTCACTTTTCTGTTCTGTGTTCTCCTCTTAAAGTGAGTAGAAAATTATTTTTTCTCCCAGCACCTAACATTGTAAAACTGGTCTTCTAAAGATTTGCCTTCCCTGTGTTTGCAAATGTGAACTCAACATGTTAGCACTGTCAGTAGAAAATGTGTGTGTTGTGTTTGGACAGAGAATGTAAATTTAATCCCAGTAAGTGCCTGTTTTGAAGACCATCTTCTCTCCAGTGTAAATGTGTGTTTATCAGTATGGAATAAATGCACTCAAAAAAATGGAGAGTAAATGGCCCTTTATTCAAATTGTCTCCCCCACGTCTTTTGGATAATAGTGAAAGCGTTATTATCAATCACTTCATTTTCCTCCAGCATCAGATTTGCAAGGCAGAAAAAAGAAAGCATTTGGGCACTAGGTTTTTGAATAAAAACAAATCAAGAATTGGCAAACTGTAGTTTGCTGGCTATTTTCTGACCTGATTGGTATCATTTGCCTAGCTTCGGAGAGGCACGCTTCTTCATTTTCATTTTTCTTCTGTGCGCTGGGCGTAGCAGGAGGTGCGGACGCCGTCTTCCACGCGTACCTTGCCGCAGCACCACCGAGCTGGGGTGCCTGCTTGCTTGGGCTTGCTCCTGGGGTATGTCCCTCACGGGCAGCTCTGCGTGGCCTGCCCAGCCTTGTGCCTTTCAGCACGGGTCCTTCGAATGCTTCCTTGGGGTGGGTAAAAGTATCCGAAAGCTCCTGGCAGCCCACCTCACGTGGCCCAGAACTGCTCACTCTTTTTACAAATCCTGGCAAGGTTGTGAGAAGGGCGAGATGTGAGACTTGGGCTTGTTGGAAGGTGCAGGTCAATAATAGCGGAATCACAGAGGCTTAGCAATGCAGAGAACCCTGGTTCTAGGAAGCAGGTTGCAATTCTAAGACACCTGTATGTAACAATCAACACTTCTGGGGACCAAATGTGTAAGCATGAAACCAGAATGAAGGGTGAGTGTATCGAACATCCCTAGAATGTTCTTCCTTGTCCCTTGCTCCTGAAGCGACTCAGAGAGGTGCTTCCTTCCTCCCCAGGATTAGAGCAGCATATTTTCTCCTCCCTCTTCTCCTCCTCCTCCTCCTCCTCCTCCTTCTTTATCCTCCTGCTCCTCCCCCTCTCCCATCCCCGTTCTTTTTAAGAGGCTTTCACAGACTTAACAGGCTGGCCTCCGTCCTGCTAAAGCCTCCCAAGTCACTTAGGTTTCAGGTTTGCGCCACCGTGCAGGGCTACACAGCGGAGAAATCAGGCCGAAACTCCAAGAGGGACTCGGAGCCTCAGGTACACGTGGCGCATTTGCAGTCTGGATAATTGAGAGCCCGTGGCACCTCTGTGCTGGGCCTTGTACCTGCAGATGGGGTCTCCAGGGCGACAGCTGGTGTTGCAGAAAGAGTGCACTTGAAGCCAAGTGGATGGCACAGGCCATTCCTGGGCTCCCTCTTGGACAAAGACTTCTCTTTTCTCTGTAAATGGGTAAGCTAGTAACAGTGAGGACAAGTGACATTTGGAAAGCACATCCTGTGTTTTACCTCCATTGTTCAATAGTAGTTTTACAACAAGCCCATGGGTAGGTGCCCGCCTTCAACAGGAGTGAACTTGATGGTTGCCATTCCCACATGACCAGCAAAGACCCCCCTTGGGAGGGTGGATCTGGGGCCAGGATGAAGGCCTGCTGTTGCTCCAGGCTCAGGTGCCCAGTCAGTGTCACTGTAGAGCTTATTGCAAGTATTAGTGGGCATAATATACCCAGGATTCATGGGGTCACGGTCGACCTGCAGGAAAGATGGACTCACCTCGGTGTTCCTGATCACTACACCCCGAGTCTGTAGCTGCTGGCCACTTTTGAAGTCACCACCACCATGGGGACAAGTAGGATGCATGCTCTGCATAGAGCTTAATACCTCACCGAAGCATGCAGGGTGTGAAGGTCACATGCAGCTAGTACAGACAAAGCAACTGGAATCATTTGTGTGGAATTATTCGGTCTTAGAATGTCTGCTGCTTTGGCGGTGTATAAACACAGCCTTAGCCTTGTGTTTTTTCTAGTTGAAAAGTAAGTCCTTGCCCAGCTGTGGGTGGAATAACAGGCGAAGGGCCCCTCTGGGGCAGGGAGGATGCTGGATAACTGGGAGAGATGGGAAACTGGGTAAAAGTCTGTTGGGGTAGTGGGGACACATAGAAGGGGTGGGCTCAGAAGGAAAAGGAAACTCCCTTGGGATGGAAACAAGGGAGCAGGGACCTTCTCAGAAGGGCCATGGGTTTAGAAGCCGCGGTTTTCCTTGTCCCCTCTTCCTGCCCACGGAATGAAGTGGACCTCGCGGGAGGAATGCTTGTACGGAGGCCTATGTGGGAGTGTGCTCCCCATCTCTCTCCCCAAGTCCCCAAAGCCTTGTTTGATTTTAATATTTTTCTTTTAGATTTCACTTCACGGCCCTGGGAAGGGGCAGCAGCTGCGGAGGAGAGGCAGAAAGATCCCCAGGGTGGCACAAACCCTCCTAGAAGCCCATTTTTAATCTGGATGATGGGGCAGTCCTGGAAGCCCTGTGAGCTGGCAAAGGCATGGAAAGTGTAGGACTAATGGCCTTGCGCCTAATTCCCGGATGCTTTTCAAAAGGCCAGCAAACCAGCTGGCCTCCCCTTGCTTGCCATGGCCTCGCATGTCCTTGTTATTGCTTATTTTCTTTGACTTTTTTCAAAAATTCCTCCGAAGCTCCACTTTAGCACCAACATAGCGTATGCGGGAGACAGTTGCACGTACAGGATCAAGTGTTATAGATGCCTGAAGCCACTATACGGACAGAAACACTTTGTAATGAAATGCAAGAGATGATCATTTGTATTATAAATAAATCTAGGGTTCTAGAGGTGCCAACATTTTTTTTTTAAATTGCAACTCTTTGAGGCGTGTGTGTGTGTGTGTGTGTGTGTGTGTGCACGAACAAGTATGAGAGTGATTTTCAAGTTTAAGCCCATGGAAGATGCTTTTCCTGTAAGTAGACATAAACTTCCACACGGTTCTTCAAATCTTGTGATGTTTCAGGTGAAATTTAAGTGCCTGCCCCCCTTTGCATTGTGAAATTGTTACTGTTTTCACCGAGGGCCTGTTTATGTGACTTTCGGAGAGCCGTGCGGCCTGCACAGCAGGCAGGCCAGGCCATGTGGCAGGAGCTCTCCGAGTGCGAGCTCATGTGGGCTGCGGTCGGTGGTCAGTAGCAAATGAGCGCGGGTTTGGGTGGGAACTGGGCACTAGGCAGGAAGCAGAAGGGCTTGGCAGAGGGGTTGCGATTAGCGTCTGCAGTGGGGAAACTCTGAAGGGGCAGCAGGAGAGGAAGAGCAAGCAGCGCAGCCAGACTGGGGAGAAGCCGGGCGCTGCTCACTGCCTGGGTTACTGTGGCAGACTTCGAAATGCCAGTCCCTATGAGTTTGCTGGGTATTCTCACTGTTACCTGTTGTCGTTAGAAGGTAATGGATGACACTAACAGCTCATCACCGGGGTGCGTCTTCCTGACTTCTCTTCAGGCTTGCATGAAGTTGTTTACCCTTTGGTTCTTGAAAATGCTTAAACAATTTATGGTCTTTGGCTATGTGTAGATGCTACTACCCTACTGGGGGCTGTTTGTGTGTGTGTTTGTTCTGTTTTCTTATGTACTTAATACAGGGTTGACAGGGTCTCACTACACAGATTGAACTCCTAGGGATCCTCCTGTTTTCAGCCTCCCAAGTGCTGGGATTACAGGTGTGTGCCACCAGGCCCAATCTCAAATCACCATCTTGGTGTCCCTCAGAGGTGGGGTAGGCACAGCACACCAGGGATTGGACCCCTGGCCCCTGTGTCTGCTGCTCTACTAGGTTTTATAAGGGAATTGTAAAACTGCCCTGTACTGACCAGGGCAGTTGATTGTGGCTGTTCCTTATGTCCTAGCCTCATGTCTGGCTGGCATAGATGCCCAGGAAATGTTCAGCAGTTACTAGAATTTTTGTTAACCAAAACATTGAAGCTTTTTGATGATTCTTGTGGTTGAGATGAGCTGGTGTCCATAGGAAATGCCTGGTGTTTTGGGGTGCAGAATGCTTTTCTCAAATCAGAGGCCAACGGCAACAGAAACAGTATTTGGGCTAAGCCCAATAGGCAGGAGTTCATCGGGTCACTAACTGCACTGCCTTCCTTGATCAGGAACCATTCAGATCAGGGCATCCGGAGCTTCTCATTGGCAGTGGGTCAGCTCACCCTCCAGAGGATGGGCCTCTTCGGTACAGCAAGCCCTTGAGGTTGCTGGGCATGGCCCAGCCCGTGCCTAGCCTAGTCACCCCATCTGTGTACAGTTAGACTCTCCCATCTATGCACTTCCTTGTTTATTTGTAAGCCCTTCTGCCTTTTCTTATCGTTTGCCTTTGCTGTCTCTCTGCTCCCTTGGTAGGATTACCCTGGGCATGGTGATAAGGGAGACAGCGTTGTTTAGAGGGTGTTCCTCATAATGCATTTGATTTGTCACCAGTGGGATTGGCCGTGGTCTCTTTCACTACAGATGACAGAGGTAGCAGTCGAGGAAGAGGCTCCAGTCCTGCCCAGGCTCTTTTTTGAGCCCTGGTCATGGTGGGAAGGACATGTCATAACTTATTCATATTCACTTTAAGCTCATTTCCAGCAGGGAAATGGCTGTTTTTCCTGGAGGTCTTACAAAGGAATTCAAGGCAAGTGCCCGGGGTGTGGTGTGGAAGCCAAGGGTACTGTGGACATTTGTCCAAATGATACAGAAGAGGCTGTCTTCTTTGTTATTTTCTCCTTGGATAGATTTTGTCCGTTTCAACAACACTGCAAAGTGGAGTGGCATCAGGAACCTTGGGCTGTGATCAGTTGCTTCGCCCCTGACCCCAGCCCCATCAGTGCCACTGGCAGGTGTCCATGCGACACCAGAGCGGGGTGGTAGTTAAAGTAGTACGAGCAGATTGTGGTCAGGAGCTGTGGCAGTGGGGGAAAGACTGGGCCAAGTTCTGAGCTCAGCATGGGCAAGTAGGGATTGGAAACCCCAAAGAAAGACTGAGGCTCACTGGGTAGAAAATTGCCTACCAGGGTCAGAGAGCTGCTTGCCGAACAGATGCAGGAACCTTGCTAAAGGCAAGTGGAGCAGAGAGACCACTTGGGAACAGTGGGAGAAGAATGGGCCAGGATTCTTTCTCTTTTCTTATTTTGGGACCAGGAATCAAACTCAGGACCTCACACTTGCCAGGCAGGTGCTGCACCACAGAGCTGTATTCTTGGCCCATGACTCAGGTTCTTTGTAAACTGACTCTGGGATTCTTATTGAAATCTGATGTAGGCAGATACTGAGGGTTTCTGGGACCTTGACTAAGGGTTAGTCCGTGGGGGAGCTGGTCACAGGCCACTGTCTAGCCTCCGTTGGCACAAGCCACGAGCACGGGGACAGTGGCATATGCTTCACTGCTGCAAAGCACCATTTGTTCCAAGGTGGGGAAGGCCAGAGGACACCAGGGATCAGGTGAGCGCTCCAGAGCCAGTGTGCTAGCACTTAGGAGCAGACTGGGTGGAGGGCAAACAGATCAAGGCGATGCTGCAGTGCCCCACGGTCAGCCTGGATACTTCGTGCCTCGCTGCCCAGATTCCATTTCCACCCACAATCCTCAGAGGGCACCAGGACCTTTTGTTTTTTTTCATGCCATTCTCCCCACGAGCTTCCCATATGGCCCAGGCACAGAGCAGCTTTATCCAGCCCTGTGGTGTCAGCCACGTGGCAGGAGCTGTTCTTGGAGACCTTTGCTTCTGTCCAAATGGCTTCTCTGTGTCTCGTCTGCTGGGAGATGGCAAAAAGCTACTGTTTTTCTTCTTACCTCATTGTATTTATGCAGTTCTTCCGATTTCCTCAGTAGAAAGTCCACGTTGAAAGGCAAGAGCGTGGCATGTCATAGCTGGCTTTTGTTCTGAAGGAAAGGGCCAGTTCAGGAAAAGAAAGGAGTGTACCATTCACTTCCCCTTCAACTCTCAATTTCGAGATGCACACATATGCATATATAAATACATATTTGTATACATATATATGCATTTATATATAAATGTAGCTATTAGGTGTGAAGAATAAAACAGAGAACACAATTTTATTTGTTTGTTTACTTGTTTATTTGTCTTTTTCAGCTATGCAGGTTAGGCTGTCCTTGAACTCACTTTTGTAGCCCAGGCTGGTCTTGAACTCATATTGATCCTCCTGCCTCAGCCTCCCAAGTGCTGAGATTATAGGCGTGCACTACCACAATCTTAAAGGTAGAAGGATGTGATGATATTTTGAATAATGTGTCCAAAACCAAGTTGTTGGTTCCCTTTTGACACCCGCCCCTATGCGTGTTGCTTCCTGTGCAGTCTTCCAGTCTCAGGAAGAAACAAATCCTCTTTCTGTCATCTAGAGGAGAACCTCAGTGTTGTCCTCGATTCCTTTCTGTCTCGCCGGCTGTAGTACCAGCTGTCTCACTGGGCTCCTGGCTTCCGCATCCTACCTCTGTCTGCAAGTTCCAGTCTATCACGATAGTCCTTTTAGAAGGACAGCAACCTTGGTGATGTCCGCTCCCATTCCCGGGAATGCTCATGCTTCTGACAATGACTGTCAAGGTCTTGCAGCTCTATGCCAGCTCCCAACACTCCTCCTCGGCTCTTAGCACACACCGGACAGTTACTCTCTACAGTAGCAGAGCAGGTTGGGTATCCCCTTATTTAAAATACTTGGAACCAGAAGTGCTTTAGAAGTTGGAGTTTCTGAGATTTTGGAATATTTGGATAGACTTTATCAGGTAAGCATACATAATCTAAAAATTGAATTTTGAAGCATTTTAGAAGTTTGGAATAGGGACGGGCAGCCTACAGTCATAGAAGTGGATTTCTTACCATATTAAAGCTGCTTATTGCTGGCATGTCTGAAAGTATGCTAGAAGATCATTAACTTTGGACATTGGGGCATTTTCCCTGGTGGATCGCTTGTGCATGTCTGGGCTGGTGAGAATCTCCCCTGGGGTGCTATTGGACAAAACTTGTGAATAAAGCTCAGGAAAGATGGGGCTGATTTGAAAGTTTTTCTTGATTTGAGCCCTAATAGGCATAAAAGTTGCATGCAGACAAGTACCCAGGACCTGTAGGCTCCCCAAGAGACTCCGTAGTGTGTGGCTGCAGGAGGAGGCACAGCCTTGCAGCAATGGTTGCAAGGTGCTCAAGAGTGGGCTCCCTGTAACGGGAGCCATTGTTGGGGATCCACTCTCCAGTCAGTGCATGGTGCCAACAAGGCCTTTCTTGACCGCACTGTTATGTGGGATGAGACCTCAGTGTGGGTTCTCTTCCGTCTGCTCCCCTCCAGAAGCATGGATCTCATCCAAAATAAACATTTCCTTATGTCAGGAAAGACAAAAGGCTAGATAAGCATACGTGATGCTGCTCCTGCCTCCAGCAAGGGCCGGTGGCTTCTTCTGAGCTCCTGCGTGGAGTGTGTTGCATCCAGCATGACTGCTCACAGCCATTCTGTCTTCTTGACTTGGAACCCTTTTTCCCCTCAAGGGCATTTCCAACCAAGGAGTATGACTTGCAGATTTGTAAACTGCCACCTTATTATCCTGTTAGTCAATTACAGCTGCTCTGCAGCAGAGAAAGTGACAGTATGGCAGATTATAGCAATTTATTTGCCGTTCTCCTGGTCTTGTTCAGCATATCATCAGGCTGTTTAAATTTAATGATAAGACTTTTACATGTATTTTAGAGCTATTGAAGTTGTAATCAACGTGTTTAGGGAAACCCCTACTGCCCTGGGTGAGCACTCCCATCCTCAGAGTGCAGTGAGAGCCATCTTGTTATCTGCATCAGCAATGTTGACTCTAATAAGGAGCCCCAACTTATTTTTAAAACATAGTAGGGTTTCTGGTGTACCTGGGTCCAAAGCTCAGGAAAGAAGGGCTGATGGATTTTTGAAAGTTGGCTTGGCCACTATAGGCAAATACTGTGTGTGCAAGTACATGCCAGGTAGCTTTGAGCTGCCAGAGAGGCTGCATTTATTGAGCTTGTGGTCAATGAAGGAGCTGCAGGCTTGAGGGTAGGGTGGGGCACACAGCATAGCAGCAAGAGGAGCCTGGAGGAAGCAGAACTGCGGGCAAGAGGAAGAAACAGTGGTCTAGCAAGAGGTCTTTTCTTGCAAGCTAATGGCGCAAGATACTCTATTGAGATGAAAGGGAACTCTTTGTAAAAAGAAATGCAGTTGAGTGCTGTGTGGAATCTTTGGATCCTGTGAGATGGGGTGAGATATGGGAGGACCTATTACCCTGAACTTGTACCTTCAGCCAGCTGATGGACCTGAGGACCTGTTGTTTTTAACTGAATGATCAAAAAACCCCAGGCCAAGAATGCCTTTTGCTCCAACATTCGCTTTCCTGTCTGGCCATCATGTACAGTGACAGAAGTGATTCTTTTTTTTTTTTTTTTTAAATGTATTTGATACAGGGTCTCACTATACAGCTCAGACTCATAGTGATCCTCTTGTTTTCAGCCTCCCTAGCACTAGGATTACAGGTGTGCACCACCACACCTGGAATTGGTGACCAGCTCAGCATGCCTGGGGATGGGACCAACAGGGCATGCAGTGCAGAGGATTGAACCCCGGTCCCTGTGCTTGTCTACGTTCATTCATTTTTATGAAGCTCTCACAGTGCTATTGTTACTTGGAAAGCCAACAGGGCCCTGCATTATATGACTTTAAATCTCAGGAGTTTGATGCCTATCACCTCAAGCCAAGGTATCAGCAGGGCTTCTCAACCTTCATGGCTTGGCAGGTTGGCTGTGCAGACTGTGCTGCGCATTGTACAGTGCTTTGCAGCATCCTTGGTCTCTTCCCATTCGATGCCATCCTCTAAATGTGACTCTCCAAACAGTGTCTCTGCACCTTGTCTCCAGTCTTCTGGGAAGCAAAATCTCCCAGCAGTTGAGGACCAATACTATTGAATGATTCAGATGTTGCATTATCAGTGGCAAAACTGTTAGTCACATTCTTTTTTGAAACATACAGACATTTGTTGCGTATTTGGCAAATAGTTAGCAAATCTTCATTACGTATGTTAGTGTAGGAGATACTAAAATAAGACAGGCTTCTTACTGTTTTGTGCCACCCTGTAGGATACATTCATGTAAAAGATACAAGCCAGGCATCATAGCAAATGTAGGGCAGGAAGACAGGTTTTGAAAAAAATATATTTTTATCAAATAACTTT
>PVKN010017060.1:0-17549 GCA_004027915.1 Capromys pilorides | reverse complement strand
TGGGCAGGAGTTCTAACCATACTCCACACGTAAACCAGATTTTGGAGTTGCCTTGTGTTCACTTGGCTGCTGTCAGACTCCTTAGCTAGACAGCTGGGTGCCAGGCCAATTGCTCATTTTTGTTTTGGACATTAAAGGCAGAGCCACCAGTGAATGTCTCCACCTACTCTGTGACAAAAGCAGGTTTAGGTACCCAGCCTGGGTCTTACTGCCTCCCACCTTCAGCCTTCTGTAGCCTCCGAGTCAGGAGGGACAGCTCCTCTCCCACCGCTCACATTAGCACAGCACGGACTTTGTAGGAGTTATCAGCCACCATTGTTCTTCTCTGATAAAAGTCCATTTGTAGTATTTGCAGAAATACCAGGTCTGGTTTTAGTTTTGAGACATGGTCTTCCCCTCCCTGTCCAAAAAGAAAGCTCTATGAGACAGGGTCTTCCCATTTAGTTCAGGTTGGCCTTGAACTCATGGCCATACTCCTGCCTTAGCTTCTGGAGCCACTATGCAGGGCTAGTGTTTGACTTATGTGTGCTACCTGACTGCTACAGAACTGGCCCCACACACCTTTAGGTACCTTTTTACCTTAACAAAATGCCCATTTCCAGTGAGGCCACCTCAGAGGAAAGGTTAACTGTATTAACCAGAGAGGTCATGTACTCAGAATTATATATACATTTTTTATTTTTAACATCCAGAGTTTGTGACGCACGGGCTAGAGCTTTCTCCAAGACATGATTTTATAAATTCTCAATTGGCTGATGTGGCCAGTAGGGATACTTCTTCTTGTCTAATTTGGTTTCTGGGAAGGCTTCATTCAAGTCCTCGATGGTCATCTGATCAAACGGAATCATGTTATTCATTTTCTCCAGCTGGGAAAAATAGAAATAAATGTATTAGTAAAGGGACACAGGGCCATGGAGATGTAAAACAAGAATCCAAGGCAAGGGGCCAGAGAGATAGCTCAGCAGTACAAGTGCCTGCCCAACAAGTGTAAGGTTCTGAGTTCAGTCCCTGGAACTAAAAACAAAAACAGAATCCAAGGCAAGTGACTGCCAATGAATGACAGATGTGTAGCTATGAAAGAGAGAAAACCTACCAGGCAGGCTTACCTGTTTCTCATATTCCACAATCCGGGCCTTTGAGAGAGCCACAAACTCAGCACAACTTTTCACCTTAAGGAGAAAAGAAAAATTCTGCTCTGAAACCAAGTTGTGCCCAGACCCTGGGGCTCCCGGACATGAGGGGTCTCTAGCCTGCCCCAGCTTCCCTGCTGCCCTGAGGGAGGCACTTTAGGAGGGAAATCACAGCTTTTCCTGTCATTCACAAAGATGTTCAGGCTGGGCGTGGTGGCGCATGCCTGTAATCCCAGCACTTAGGAGGCTGAAGCAGGGGGATCCGTGCGAGTTCGAGGCCAGCCTGGGCTACAAAAATGAGCTGAAGGCCAGCCTGAACTGCATAGTGAGACCATGGCTCAAAAAAAACCACAAAGATGTTCAGGCAGGAAAATAGCTGAAGACACCCTTTCTCATTGGGCTGGGCACTGAATGGTCAGGACAAGCCCCGTGAGAGAACTTTGGTGGAACTATCTGCGTTTCAACGTGTGGCCCTCGGCACTTTTAAGCAAACAGGCATCTAAATACATCTTGGGGAATTTTCCAACCTAATTCCAATTCCTTGTTTTTTAACAGTTTTGCTGCACTCTAACTGCCATATGCTACTATGAGCAACACCTGATAAACACGTCCACCTGTGAGACCATGACCACCTCCAAAGTAGTAAACATGCATCTCTCCTCTCCCTCCCTTCCCCAGGCCACCACAGATGAGTTTCAGCCTCCACAGATTTAGGCAAGTGCAACTATATGGTACATATTTTTCTCTCATTGGCTTCTTACACCCAGCAAAACAGTTTTGGATTTCTTAACAGTTGATTCCTATTACTATCAATTCCTTAATTTGTAAGTTAATTCACTTTACCTTATCCTAGCTGCTAAGAAAAAAATGATGGGCCATGTTTGTAATCCTAATATGTAGGAGGCTGAGGCAAGATTGCCAAAAATTGGAGGCTGGTCTGGACTGTACAGTGAATATAAGGCTAGCCTGAACTACTAGCAAGACCCTGTGTCAAAAAATAAGACAGAAGTATAGAATATTTAAGAGCATCATTGGAACTAAAGGTGGCAGAAGAGGAGAGAGAAGGGGTGGGAGGGAGAGGAAGAGATGGGAAGTAAAAAAGGATTAAGATGTGTTAAGGACATGTGCCAAATTACCATGAGGAGTATCATCAGTACGTACTACCACCATGTACTTATAAAAGTAGTTTTTAAGAAGGAACATCAACCACTTACATCTTCCTTTTCTTCAGCATCCACCAGGGCAGTATATTTATCCACTGGCACAGGAATTTTCAGGGCATTGAACTACAAATAGGGACAGGTGAGTTGTTAACAATACCCAGCAGTCTAAAGCAAAGATTCAAAGCTGTTATTCTCTATACATCATATTAAAACACATTCTCCATCCCAAGAGGAAACTGCACTACTAAGGTTTCCCACATCTCTACTGTTGTGTAGCCGAAAGAATATCTTACTGGGAAAAGCAGCATCCAAGCATGGTGGAACATGCCAGGAATTCCAGCCCTCAGGGGACTGAGGCAGGAGGACTGCCAGGAGTTTGAGGCCAGCTTGAACTACATGGCAAGATCTGGTCTCAAAAAAAAAAAAAAAAAAAAGGAAAGAAAGTTTTCTCAACCCTTTACTAACTCAGGACCTTGGGAAATTATTATTTTTTTAAATGTATTTAATACACAGTCTACAGGGTCTCACTATACAGACTGTTATCTTTTTTTTTTACTTCAGAGATTATTTTTCTTTTTCTTTTTTTAAAGTTTTTATTTTTATTTTACTTTTTTAAGCCTCATTTATTTATTTATTTGTGTTCTGGCTGGCTCAGCCTGCCCTGGGGGTAGGGATGGCGCAGGCGAAGCATGTGGTGCCGGGGATCGAACCGCAGTGCCTGTGGCTGCCTAAGCTTGCCTAAGCAGGCACTTTAGACCACTGAGCCATCTCGCCGGGCCCCCAGAGATTATTTCTGATCTGATTTCTTATGTACATTCTGCAGTTGTTTTACTTCAGATGCTATTATTTCAGAGATTTCAGGTGTGTGACTTCCAATTTCTTCTATGCTAGTGTCTCGATTAGTTACAAAAGCTTGTTAACTGCTAATATCACTACCCATTATTAGTGTTCCTAACTGTAGTTCTGTAAATACAAAACTGTAACTGCCTTAATCACTGCACAGGTCAGACTCCATAGTGAATCCCTGTTTTCAGTCTCCCAAGTGCTGGGATTACAGATGCATGCCACCACACCCAGTCTCAACTGCCCTCTCAGCGTACAGAGACCTTCTGTATTCTCACCTGGAGACCATCTCATATTCTAAAGAATTCTGAAGAAATTATGACTTTCTTCATTAACACTACATGGTACCAAGTAGGCCCTTCATAAGCATTGTCTAGTGAACAGGCACATTAACCTCTGATACCAAGACTTAATGTGTATCAAAGGAGGATGGGTAGATAACTATAGCTCTAAGGAAAGGAAAAGGGGGGGAGGGTAGAAAAAAAAAAGTGAAGCAGTAGAAAAGCTATCAGTTGGTACCAGAGAGATAGGTGGGAGGCTAAGACAGAAATGCAGAAAAGCTAAAGGAACCTTTAACTTGACAGTCCTCTGGTTCCCAAGAGCAAGACCATATAGTACTGTTGCATGAAGACTCCCTGAACTGTCTGTACCTAGTCACCATTAAAACCTACCACCACAAGGCCTGTGGGCACATCTTCTTTAACTTTCTTTAGGATCAAAGTGTAAAAGTTAACATTCCCCTCTTCCTGGGCTGTAACCCTCCATATGTAACTATCCACCTTCTTGCCACATTATTAGACCAATAATCTACCAGTAAAGCTACCAATAAAGAGAGCTTTAGCTACCTTCAATCTTACCTTCTTTTCAAAGTCATCCACCAAGCCTGCTTTGGCCACATTGGCCTTATAGTAAGCCCAGTCGATTGCTGGTGGTTTCTCAGACAGAGCAGCCAACCTGCTCACAGAAAAAAAGCAAAAGTTAGGACTGTTCCATGAACAAGAGAAAATGCACACAGAAATTTCAATATTTTTTATTCCTATGGCCTAGAGTGTCATTACACATTTCTTTTGTAGCAAGATGAAAATGCAAAACACATTTATTTGGAAAATGAATTTTTTTTGTCAGAAGACTATCAAAGATTTGTAATCCTAACACACTGGCCCCAGATTTGGTGCCAAGTCTAGAGCTCCCACTGAGAAACATACTGACCTGGTGCTGAGGGTCTCATTCCAGGCCTTCAGAGAGTTAGCAACAGCCTTTTGGTTTCCAGGTATGATCTCCCCAAAAGCTACCCAGTCAATGGCTTTCAGAGCAAGTTTGCGCCCAGCCATCTTGGGATCCTGGAAAATAAGTCAAATCAAAACAGTGCTCTTAGAGTGCCCCCTGAAGAACGGCATTTAGCAATATACAAGTCTTCAAGAAAGAGATTCCACTGGGTGTGGTGGACTGTAATCCTAGCACTTAGGAGGTAGAGGATCACTGCAAGTTCAAGACCAGACCGGGCTACATAGTGAATTCAAGGCCAGCCTGAATTGCATATAGAGATCCTATCTCAAAAACAAAACACCAACAAACAAAAGATCAGCATCCTTTAGAGCAGCTGGAGGCCTATTTATTTTGTTTTTGTGGCCGGTTCAGCCTACCTTGGGGATGGGGCTGGTGCAGCACGTGGTGCCAGGATTGAACCATGGTCCCCGCGCTTGTCTAAGCAGGTGCTTTAGACCACTGAGCTATCTCGCTGACCCTGGAGATCTCTTTATAAAGTAGAGAAATTAAAATTAAATCAGAGAGGGAGAATTGTTTAGCTTCTCAAATTCAAGCCATGTAACCAGGAATACAAATACAGTATATTCTTTCCCACTAGACTGCCCTCTCTTTACCCCCAACTCCTTAAAAGTCCAGCTCCCTACTTTTTCCTCTCAATGTCTTTGGAAATATCCACCCAGACTATTTTACTCACAGATTCTCCAGGTACATGGAACATGACCCACACTGAAACTTCAACAAGGTTTAATAGAGCACATTGTGGGTGTTTTCTTATCTATAAACTGAGCATCAACTCCATTAGCTCAAGCAATTGAAATTATTGAATGAAATTGAGTACATCCACTTACATACGTTTATACAAATTTAAGAGGCTATTATCGTCCACCCTGATTGCTCATACACCTGAACTTTCTTAATTACCTCTCACAGCATTTGCCCTACATTTTAAGAAGCACTCAAAACATGTGAGCGTGAGAAGGTGGAAAGCGGCTGCAGCCTTTACACCAAGACAAACTACGGGAAAAACAGTCAACTTAATCAGAGTCACATACTAGAAGACTGCAAAGTCAAAGGTCTCTACAAGCTATGGAATTCATGGGAGGACGAAATCTTCCTTTTGATCTTAAATTGAAAGATATCAAAACACCTGCCCCTTCCTTCCTTTCCTTCTCAGGATCGTTTGTCTCCTACAGGGGAGGGGGGAGGGTGAAAACAATTAACTTTTAAAGATGCCAAGAACTAAACGTCCTTATAGACACTTTTCCAATCACTAGAAAAGTCGTAAAGGTTTTTTGTTTATTGTTAATCCCCACAGCCTAGAACAGGTCACCCGCATAACCAAGGTGCTCGATGAATATCAATTACTATTGAACGGCTCCGCACTTGAGATACTGCACACGTTGGAACGCTGGGAGCCTCTAGACCGGGGAGGACGCAGTCGTGCGGCCTCCCGAGTCCCTCAGCAAATTAACACTATGTCTGAGTAACGTTCTCCCGAAACCCAAATTGCACTACCGAGTAGGGCCGCGCAGGCATCGGACTGAACCAGACAACTGTGGCCGTGACCTCGCGCGCTCAGAAGACAGGGCTTGCGAGGTAAAACACTGCCGCCACCACTACCCTCTGCCAGCGGAACACTCCGAGTCCGACCTCCTCTTCGAGGGAGGCGCAACAAAGCTCGGTGCAAGGTTTGCAAAACGCAGAGCAAAAATCTGACCCGGTCTCAGACCCAAAGCTGCGAAACCGACTCACCTTCACCAACCCGCTGAAGCTCAGTACCAGCAGCAAGTAACGGAAGTGGGTCACCGGAAGGGCCGCCCCCAGCCAATCTCAAAGCTCAAAACTCGGGCTTTGCGTCACAGATTAGCCAATACAGATGGAGACTGCCTCCGGAAGTCCCGCCTCCGAGGGCGAGCGCAGCGCCTGCGCTCCTGGGGTCCCTGGGGGTTGGGGCGAGCCCCCCCCCCTTCCCGCCTCCCCCGCCCCCTCCCCCCTCCCCCTCCTATGGGACGGCCCAGCTTTTCCTGCGGAGGAATGGGCCGGCCAGGCGATGCGCGGGCGGGAACAGCGGCGGCCGCTCTAGATGGCTGAGCTGCAGCTGGACCCAGCGATGGCTGGGCTGGGAGGAGGTGGCGGCGGTGGGGTGGGCGACGGGGGCGGGCCAGGTCGCGGGCCCCCCAGCCCCCGCCCCGCTGGCCCCACACCCCGCGGGCATGGCCGGCCGCCCGCCGCCGTCGCGCAGCCCCTGGAGCCGGGTCCCGGGCCGCCCGAGCGGGCAGGGGGCGGCGGCGCGGCCCGCTGGGTCCGGCTGAATGTGGGCGGCACCTACTTCGTGACCACCAGGCAGACCCTAGGCCGGGAGCCCAAATCTTTCCTCTGCCGCCTCTGCTGCCAAGAGGACCCGGAGCTGGACTCGGACAAGGTGCGCCCTGCCCTCGGGCCTTCGGATCCCTTCGTTCTTCTAGGGTTCTCCCGAGTTCTGGGTCGCGCTCCTTCTAGGCAAACTCAACTCCTCAGACTGGAACCACATCCTCCCCACCCCCGGGGTCCCCTCGCTGGCACCGGCAGCTGCAGAAAGCCCCCTCCCCGTTCTCATCCTCCCCATTCTGAGGCACATCCTGGGTTTTCCTCCTACCTAGCCCTCATTTTCAGGGACTCCTTCCTCACACTCCCCACCCGAACCCGTGAAAAGCCATTCCACACCCCTCTCCCATATTCTTTGCTCCTCTCATCCTTTTAATTGCTGATGCCGTGTACATCCAGAACTGGGTCAGAGTGAGCCAAGGTACCTTTGTAGCTTGGTCAGACTTCCTCTAAGAATACTGTGCGAGTTGGGTGAAGTCTGGGTCTGAGGGTGGCTTCCACCGCAGCAAAGAATGCTTCTTGCCATTGCGCTGCTTTTCTCAAATCCTGGTCCCAGATTTTATATCTGATAACACTTATTGTTTAGGACCATGTTGAAATTAAATGCATTCCATGGGAAAAAACATTTATATTTGCTAGTGCAAATCTAGGCTAACCAGTTAAGACTAAGGAAAAGTACAGACTAAGGAATGCTATTGGGCAAGATGCATGGTTGCTAACCATAGAGTTAAGAGATGAGAAAACACCCTTTTCTAGTTTGAACTGTTTGATTTTTTTTTTTAACTTTTAACAGGATCCTCTTAGTTCCCAAGTTAAAGGCACTGACTGCAACTTGTGCCATCGTTTATCCCATGCAGCACTCAGCTGGTTACGTTGCAACAGAGTTGGAACTGCATAAATATGTGTTGATTTCATTGTTCTCTACTAAGTTCAAATTGATGGAAACCTTCCCTAACTTCCAAAAGATGCCAAAATGCTTGCTTATAAAGAGTTACTTTTGCATACCCTAAATCTTCTGCATGTCCATATAAGCCAGTTCCTTCCTGATCCTTTTGCTGTAAAGATGAGTAGGATTAGAGTTGTTCAGGGCCAAGTCCTGGCAGTACCATGCATTCTCTGAGCATGGAGCTGAAGGGTGCGAGAGTACAGCTGGCAGTGTGGACTCCCACTGATGTTGGCCTTGAGCTCAGGAGCTTTGCCAACCTACCAGAAGATTTCTCAGAATTAGGAATGTGGTTCAGGGGCAGTGGAGAAGTCAGTATGTTAGTTTCACACAAGAATTTAAATTAGGAATCTTGTTTTCTCTCCCTTGTAACCAGTGTCCCACAGAAGAGTGTTGGCAGTTGACCAAGCAAAGTTCAAGCCAGTAAATAAATGCCTAGAGGATGGGCATGACTGTGCATCTGTGAAGGCAACCTGAAATGAGCCAGAGTGGAAGGTGCTTAGGGCTAGCCTTCTTGCCTATAGTTTTTGCTAAGCAAATGTCTTGCAAAACTTAGTCCTCACTAAAATTTTAGTAGTTGACAGGATGCTAACAAAAGGGAAGAAACCCTCTCCGTTTTGAAAATGCGCCTGGGCACTCCATAATGATATCCCTGTGTTTGATTGACAGGATGAAACGGGAGCCTATCTGATTGACAGAGACCCTACCTACTTTGGTCCTATCCTAAACTACCTCCGCCATGGGAAACTCATCATTACTAAGGAGTTGGCAGAAGAAGGTAACAGCATTGTTGGCCCTGGAGGTTTCAAATTTCAGGTTGCTTAGAGCTCTTCCATGGACTTGAGTTTTGAGATTTTCACTGGGCTGGTGTACTACAGGTTAATGAAAGTTAGTGGAAGGCCTCCAGGTACTTAGTCTTGTCTGAAAGAGTCTGGGTGAAGAGAGCCCCATAGGCCTTTGTTCAGCTTTCTTAGTGAAAAGTGAGATAG
This sequence comes from Capromys pilorides, assembly GCA_004027915.1. Taxonomy (NCBI): domain Eukaryota; kingdom Metazoa; phylum Chordata; class Mammalia; order Rodentia; family Capromyidae; genus Capromys; species Capromys pilorides. The sequence goes on along the minus strand of PVKN010017060.1, from coordinate 8,851 downwards.
GGTAGCTTAGCTCAAATAGCTTTAGGAGTTTTTTCTGACCTGCAGAATCGCCATAATCCTTTTTAAACATTTGCTTGTGTGCTAGGAATGAATGTCTAACATTCAGTTATTTATATTTTCAGTGTTAGTTTGAACTTGCTCCTGTACAGAAAAATGAGGATTGGCCTCATTTCTTTTTAAGACTCTGGTCTCATGCTTCCCTGTAATTTTTACTGCTGACCTAATTCATTCTCCAGCTCATTGTCAGGTGTGTTATTGGATGTCTCATCTTTTTGGTTTGTAGGGCATTTGAATTTAAGTAGTCCTCCTTCAGAAAGGCTTGGGTTGGTCTCACTGGAGGCATTCAGTGGAAGATTGGGGCTCTTCCCTAAATCTGGGCTAACCTCATTTGGGTGCCTTAGCTCTGAGTAAGAAAACTTGCAGTGGCTTTGCTCATTACTGAAGTGACAGTAAAACAGTACTTGTCCAACCAATAAAAGGAGGAATTGTGTTTGACATCAGGTGCTCACTTGTGCCCTCTTTTTTATAGGGGTGGGGGAGGTTTTGGAAACAATTTTTTTTTTCGGGACCAGGGTTTGAACTCACGACCTTGCCAGGCAGGCACTTGTGCCACGGAGCTATCTCCCCAGCCCCTGGAAACAATTTTTTAAAAATCCTTTTTAAAACAAACGTTAAAGCTGAGCGTGGTAGCGCACGCCTGTAATCCCAGCACTTGGGAGGCTGAGGCAGAGAATCAGTACAAGTTCAAGACCAGCTTGGGCTACAGACATGAGCTTAAGGCCAGCCTGAACTGCATAGTGAGACCCTGTCTCAAAAAGACAAATAAATAAATAAATAAATAAAACAAATGTTAAATGCATACAAAAGTAATGAGAATAATATAAGCTCTGTGCATCCTTTTTTTTTTTTTTTTTTTGGTGGAACCAGGGATCGAGCTCAGGACCTTGCACTTGCCAGGCAGGCACTTGTGCCCCTGAGCTATCTTCCCAGCCCGTCTGTGCAGCCTTCAAATAGCTTCAGCAACTATAAACTCATGAGTAACCTTTTTTGATGTTTTTAATTAAACTATTTTGAAATAATTCCAGATTTAGAGAAAAGAGCAAGAATAGTATAAAAGTCTATTTAATAAGATTTATCAATTTTTAATATTTTTGTCATTATTATTATTTTTGCCCTGTTCTTCCCTCCCTTCTTCTTCTTATCCTTTATTCCTCCTCCTTTCCTTCCTCCTCTTCTCCCTATAGTTTATATTTATGAGCAGTTTGAGGCTAGATTGCAAACTTTATTCCTTAACTTTTTTTCTTAATATTTTTATATGTCTTTCCGAAGAAAAGGATATTCTTATTTCTATCCTATCATCAAAGTCAAGGAATTTGATACTGTTAGGTATTTTTATCTGTTATTTATATTGCAATCTTCTCAATTTTTTTTTTTCTTTTATTTTTTTTGAGACAGAGTCTTGCCATGTAGTGGTAGCTGGCCTGGAATTTACAGCAGTCCTCCTCCCTCAACCTCCTGAGTGCTAGGACTATAGGCATGCACCACCATGCCCAGCTCAATTGTTGTAATAATGGCCATTTTAACAAAAAGCTTTCCCGGTACAGGACTACACATGTCATAGCTATCCTAAGGCCTTTGATTTTGTTTAGCATGAGAGTTTCAATGATTGCCTTTTATGTTCTTTAATAAATATGCTATTAAATTTGATCCATTCAAATTTACACACATACACCTAACCACCAGTCCTTTTCAGGGCAAACTGGGCAAGAATTAATAATAAGCACAGGAGGTGTCCAGTGCTTCAGAACTAGGTGACATATGGGGAAAGTGTCCTGCTGCTAGGGAGCAGGTGCTGAGGAAGCAGGTGGAGTTGAACAGGGAGCAGAGCAGTCATGGTGCTTGACTCACGCTCATGGACAAAAAGGTCCTCGGTGCACCCTAAGCAGCAAAGAGGGATTTCCTAAATTCCCTAGGCTAGATTTGTACTTCAAGAATGCAGTTTTTAGTAAGCCTCCTCTTGCTGTTTTCTTCTGGATGAGCTCACATGTCCCTGACTAAAGTCTGGTCCTTGTCGTAGGCGTGCTGGAAGAAGCAGAATTTTACAACATCGCGTCTCTCGTGCGGCTGGTTAAGGAAAGGATACGAGACAATGAGAACAGAACTTCACAAGTAAGGTGTTTTGAACTGTTAACGGGAAAACCACATGACAGGTGTGATTTCGAAAGAGTGCCTGTCCCCTTAGAACGGGAGGTGTGGACAGCTGGTCCATGCTCAGCCACAGTCGTTCAGAAGGAGGAAATGGAGAAGGAGAAATAACAACACAGAGCAACCCTATATTCTTTCAGAAGAAAGAGCTTGTGATTGTTCACCATATGGTAGTGGGAGGAGCCCAGACCATTCTAGTTCCAGTGCGCTGTTCTCTCTCACCTGGTGTGTGTCTCTCTCAACATGGAGTTCAAATAAGTCTGGCTTCCACCTGTTCACTGGCCTTTATTAGGGCCACCCCTTAGCATGTGATCTTGTCACATCCAACTCCTGAGAGCCGTTTGAAAACACTTGTGAGTCATGCTTCTAAGAGATGTATAAAGCTTCTCTTTTTATTATAGTGGCTGGATTTTGATATTAGCAGTGTCCTCCTTTGAGGGAAGGAAAGATGATAGGGCACACTTGTTTTACTTTTTATTCATCATGTGTTTGAATGGCCATTGTCTGTTATTTGGATTCTCCAAGTAACAAGAAAATATCCTTGTCTCCAGGAATCTTGAAATAGCAGAAAAGAGACTTTCCCTTTCCTGTGTTTAAGAAAGAACAACTCGTGGCCAGTCAAAGTGGCTCATACCTGTAATACCAGCACTCTGCAAGGCTAAGGCAGGAAGGTCCTAAGTTCAAGTCTAGCCTAGGCACTTTAGCAATTCAGTTCAAGTCTCTGTCTTGAAAGCTGGAGAGGCAGGCTAGAATTGTAGCTCAGTATAAAGGCCCTGGGCTCAGTGCCTAATACTAAAAGCAAAGCAAAAACGAAGGCAATAGTTTCTCTTCAGAAGTTAAAATAGTGCCTTGTTCTTTCTCTGTTAGACATCATATGTCAATGTGTTTTGGCTTGGAATGGAGTATGTGGGTGAAAAACTGACACCACAAAAAGTGAGGTCTCCTGTCCACATTAGCTGCTGTTGTTGCTGCTGCTGCTGCTGTTGCTTTTTTAACATTAGCTTCTTGCAAAGATGAAAGGAAGACTTACTCTAGAGCCAGACATGGTGGCACATACCTTCAGTCCCAGGCAGGAGGATTACTGCTGGCTTGAGTCTAACCTGAACTACGTAGCAAGACCCTGCCTGAAAAAACTAAACAGAAAGAAAGAATACTTACTCTGGCTTGCTGCTGTAAGGTTCCTTGTTAATGTTCAAAGATGAATCTGTGGACTATCAAACACAATGTGGTAGGTTTTGTTAGGGCATGGTAGGATTGCCAGTCTTTGCCATTTTTTATTTCATGATATCTTTCACTGTTGTAAATGGTAAATATCTTAGACATTTTGGAAATGTTTTATCCTAAGTTTTCTCTTTTTTTATTTTATTTTATTTATTTATTTATTTTTGTGGTACTGGGGATTGAACTTTCTCCTTTTTTAAAAAGTAGAAAATAAATAGAAATTGTGATACTGCTATGAGTTATATACTTTAAAGCCACTCAGATCATGGTACCTGAACATTCCCTATTCTTTGCCATCCACTAATTCCTTGAGAGCAATACAGTATTTCTGTTCAATTAAGTTTTGTTTTTTTTTTTTTAAATTTTATTTATTTATTTATTTGTTTGCTTGTTGTGTTTGTTTGTTTCTTTCTTTATTTATTTTGTGGCTGGCTCAGCCTGCCCTGGTGGTGGCGCTGGCGCAGCATGTGGTGCCGGGGATCGAACTGCAGTCCCCGCAGTTGCCTGAGCCCTCCTAAGCAGGCGCTTTAGACCACTGAACCATCTCGCCGGCCCCTCAATTAAGTTTAATTAGTTCTCCAGGTTCCAAAAGCTTGTGGAGTTACACCCAGTCGGAAGTTTTTTGTTCTAGGAATGTCAAGGCCTTTTTGATGTTCATTGATCTTTCCATCTGTCTCTTATTGTGAAGCTCCATGGAATGGATTTGATGTTCAAAGACACCTTCTTTTGCCCTTGTTCCATGTGGTTCTGAGGTGAAGTTGGCTGTGTGGATTTCCAGCTGCTGTCTCCTCTCACGAGTGAAGCACAAGATGTAGGGATCTTAATCCAGCTTTACTGTCATCATCTCATCTTTTAGTGCCTATCATCATCTGAACTACTTTGCTGTCTCTAAGAACCTTTTTTATTTTTGAGACAGGGTCTTACTGTATAGTTCAGGCTGGCCTTGAACTCATGGTGTTCCTATGCCTCAGCTTGCGTGCTGGGATTGTAAGCCTGCACCACTGTGTCTGGTTTGGAATTCAGACAGAAACCAAATATTTACTTTTTAGTGTACACACTTCTGAACAGGAAGTTCTGAACAGGAATGCTGCTGTTTAATGCTAAAACACTTAAATGTGGCATCAGAGAGGATAAAAATAACTTAAACATTGTAGGATTCCAGTTTAATATATTAATTTAATATGTTATTAATATAGAGTTCCTATAATCACTTCTTCCAGTCTCATTAAGCCAAAAGGGGTATACGTCGCATAAATCACTTTAGGAAAAAATGTGACTTTGGGGCCTGGGGTTCAATCTTCCCGCCTGCTATGCTGGCGTGCCAACCCCATCCCTGAGGTGTGCTGAGAGACTGGGCGTGATGGCGTGCACCTGTAATCCAAGCTCTTGGAAGGCTGTAAACAGGTGGATCACTATGAGTCTGATGCAGTAGTGAGACCTTAAACACCTATAGACCCTTCCCTAAAATACAAAAAAAAAAAAAAAAAAGAAAGAAAAGAAAAAATGTGACTTTCTTTTGCAAGGTAACTGAGGAAATGGATGAAATATCTGGTTTGACACATGGTTGCTCATATTATTTATCCCCTTGAAGTTGAAAATTATTTTATCCACTGATTCATATTCTTGGGCTTTATTATTATTTTTTCTCTGGGCTTTTTTTTTTTTTTTTTTTTTTTGAGACAGGGTCTTATTATGTAATTCAGGCCAGCTTTGAGCTCACTGTGTAGTCCCACACTGACCTTGTACTTTTGGTGATCTTCCTGCCTCAGCCTTATGAGTGCTGGGATTACAGGTATATGCCACCATGCTCAGCCCCCTTGGATAATTTATATTGGGAAGCCACAGTGCTATTTATGAAGGAAACAGTGGGAGTGGTAAAGCTCATAGCCAGTGCACCTGTGGCTGCCTTGCCGTTCTCTTCTCAGTCATTCTGATTGTTACAGGGTCCTGTGAAGCACGTGTACAGAGTCCTGCAGTGTCAAGAGGAAGAGCTCACGCAGATGGTCTCTACCATGTCTGATGGCTGGAAATTTGAGCAGGTAAGTTTCTCAAAGAACAGAACCCAGAGCCTCATTCCAGGGCCACACTCCTTGAACAGTTACCATCCAGCCAGTTAATAGCCCTAGGAGGGCCAGCCGAGTAGCTCAGCAGATTAAAGCACCTGTAAGCAGGCGCAAGGGCCAGGGGTACAGTCCACTCATAGGAAGGCTAGGGGCAAACAGAAGGAACCTGCTTTTATAGAAGTGTCACCTATTGTGTACACTTGAAGAGGCCAACTAAGCCAGCAGGAGAAGTGTGCCTTCTAAAGTAAAGTCACAGTTGATATGTATGGATCAGCTTGTAGATCATGGTTAAAGCTGCTTTTGTTACCTTAGGCAGTGCTGGATCATTCCTCAAACTGGTCTTGTGCTACAGAATTAGTCCTGCCTGTGTGATAATGTGGTTCTCCTTTATGTATGGGCGGCAGAATATGCCCAGGGTTTGTTGTCCTCAAGAAGGATCCTTCCCTGATAATCTTTTTTTTGCAAGACCGGGGTTTGAACTCACAACCTTGTACTTGCCAGGCAGGCACTTGTACCCCTGAGCTATCTTCCCAGCCCCTGTACTTATTTAGGTCAGTGGCATAAGTGCCTGGTTCTGTGTTCAACTGCTGGTACCAAAAAAGGTAAACAAATAAATATTCTTTGTAAAACCAGTGGGCAATTTCTTTCGTTGCTTTCTCATCTTAATATCCTGTGGAAGGCTGAATTCTGTTCTTGTTGCCTTTGTGGTACAGATGATGAAGTTTGGCTCAATTAGTTGAAGGGCCTGCTCCTCAGGAGGCTAGCACTGGTCTCCCAGCTTGAGGCCTTGCATGCTTGTGAGGACAGCCTCACCCCCAGCTCCGCTTCTTCTGTATGTGTTTCCTATTTAGAATTAGTAATGAGCTCAGGTCTCTAAAGGCTCTGAAGTGCCAGCAGCAGAGAGCTTTGGATTCTGTGTAGCAATCTCCTATCTAGGAGCCCTGCTTATAGATGACTCACCACTGTGTTTTGGCTGAAGCAAGTGTCTGTTTTCATTTGCAGAAATATTTTGTGGTACTCATCTTTATTTTATTTTGTTGTTGTTTGACTTTTTTTTTTTGTACCAGGAATTGACCTCAGGACCTTGTGCCAGCCAGGTAGACACTGTGCCACTGAACTATATTCCCAGCCTATGTAGTACTCATGTTTAACAGAGGGAGAGGGCCAGAGATATAGCTCTGTAACACAGTACCTGCCTGGCAAGCAGAGTTTGTGAGTTTAATTCCCAGTACCAAAAAAAAAAAAAAAACAGGAAGAGTGATAGAATAAGTATTCGGGTGAGAGGGCAGAAGCAGGACTCAGACGTCTTGGGAAAACCTCACTGACAGTGTCCTGGGTAACTGAGATCCAGCTGTTCCCCAGAACTTTGGTAATCCTGAGAATTCTTCATCCTGTGAGGAGTAAAAGTACAAATTCCAGACAGGAATTATGTGTGGCACTTGAGATTTTGCTGCTTATATGGTTACCATCTTCTTCTTTTGCCAGCTGATCAGCATTGGATCCTCGTATAACTATGGAAATGAGGACCAGGCAGAATTCCTCTGTGTTGTCTCCAGAGAATTAAATAACTCTACCAATGGCATTGTCATAGAGCCCAGTGAAAAGGCAAAGGTAAGAAACTACTTTGGCGAGGTGTGATGGTGTACATAGTCCCAGCACTTGGGAGCCTACAGCACGATGATCACTGTGGTCACAGAGTCACCCTGTGCTATGCAACAAAACTTTGTCTCAGAGAACAGAAAAAAGAAAAGAAAATTCTCAGCTGGGTTGCAGTTCTAGCTCATTTGTGTCCAGGCCTCCGCAGCAGTGCCCTAACTGGTACCTGTCATTTCTTCGCTTCCTCATCTAGTTTTGTGTTTCCCCACTATCTCAGCTACTTTTCTCCTGCTGGGATAAAATACCCAACACCCAAAATTAAGAAAGAAAAGGTTTATCTAGCTCCTAGTTAGTTGAGGTTTCAGTGCACACTCAACTGGCTCCAAGACAGGGTAGCACAAGGCAGAGGGCAGCAGTGCATGGCAGTGGAAATCAGCAACGAGCAAGAACAAAAGGGAAGAGTAACAGTAGCAACAGAGAGCAAGTCTGTCTCTCTTACATTGCATTCTGGCTATCTGCCCCAGGCTGGGTGTCGCACTCACACCCATAATTCCAACAGCATCTCAGCATGGGATCGTGAATTAATCACAGACTGTAAAAGTCTACCTCATAACTGCATGAGGCTTTGGAGGGACAACTAGACACAAACCATAACACCCACTATGCATGTTTTTACTGCTGGATTTAAATCAAGATTTAGGGAACTGTGGGAGAGCTTTCCTGGTTAGGAAACATGAACGTACAAAAAAGTGGCTTTTCCAGTCTCTCTCAAGTCAGTAAAAAACAAAAATTCAGCCAAAAACATAGCTCAGTAGTACAGCACTTGCATATCATGTGTGAAGCCATGGGTTCTATCTCTTGTACCTTCCACCCCCACACATTGTTACCTCCTTTTCCTCTGTTGAGTGCTCCAAATATACGCTCAGTGCCTTTGCAACATACTTCGAATCACCAGTGTGTGGTAAGTTTGAAGCATTTCCCTTAGGAAGATAAGTAGCTGAGTATGTTTAGAGTTGTTTCTGCATTCTAGTTTGTTCCACTGATCCTCAGGTCTGTTTTTTTTGCCAGTACTATGCTGTTTTTATCACAGTAGCTTTATAGTATAATTTCAAGTCAGGGACTATAATGTTTCCTGCCTTGCCTTTGCTGTCCAGAATTGCCTTTGCTATTTATTCTAGGTCTCTGCTGGTTCCAAATGAGTTTTAGAATTCTTTTCTCTAATATACTGTTGGAAATTTGATGAGGATTACATTAAATCTTAACAATTTTGAAAATATGGCCATTTACACTATATTGATTTTTTTCACCCAAGAACAGGGGTTATCTTCCCATTTTCTGATATCCTCTTCAATCTCCTTTTCCAGAGTACTATAGTTTTCAGGATGGGAGATCTTTTACTTCCTTTGTAAAATAGATTCCTAGCTATTATGAAAGGTGTTGTTTAGTTACTTTCTCTCTTAATGAGTTTGTTATTTATGTACCAAAAGGCTATTGATTTTTGAGTGTTGACTTTGTATCCAGCTGTGATACTGAATTTGTTTATTAAATCTAGAAGTCTTTTAGAATTTTTGGAATCTCCTATGAGCAGTATCATGTCTCCTGCAAATAATGTTAACTTAATTTCTTCCTTTCCTATCCTTATTCCTTCCTTCTCTTTCTATTATCTAATTGCACTGGTTAATATTTCAAGAACTATGTTGAGTAAGTGGTAATAATGGATATCCTTGTCTTGTTCCTGATTTTTAGAGTGACAACTTTCATTTTTT
>PVKN010017059.1:0-17541 GCA_004027915.1 Capromys pilorides | reverse complement strand
GACCACAGACTTAAACTGAATTAATGATAAAGTCTGAAAATCTACTAATACAATTCATCAAATTAACATGCTGAAAAATCATAGGCTCATTTCCATAGACACAGGAAAATTTTACAACCATTCTTGATAGAAACTCTCACCAAACTAATGTTAGAAGGGATAGAAGAAAGCTACCAAAAACCTACCTTTAACATCATATGTAACAGATAAAGCCTTTAAATGCAAGAACAAAACAAGAATGTCTGTTCTCACCCCTTCTGCTTAATGCTGTGCTGAAAACTCCAGCCAGAAGAATGAAGCCAGGAAAAGAAATGCAGTACATCTAGTCTAGAAAGAAAGAAGCAAAACTGCCTTTACTCACAGACAACATGATCATTTATGCAGAAAATCTGACAGGATCTACAGAAAAGCTACTAAAACTGGTGAGTTTAGCAAAGTTGCAAGATACAAGATCAATATATACAACAAAATCTATTTTATTTCTGTTACAAAGCAACAATCAGAAATCAAAAGAAAAGACTATATACAATAGAATTAACCTATTAAATACTTAGGGATAAACCTGACATATTCATACACTGAAAACTGTAAACCTTTGAGAGAAATTAACAAAGGTGTAAACAAATGGAAAGGCAAATCTCATTATGAGCCAGAAGACTCAAAGGTTTTAAAGATGTTTTCCAAGGTGATCTATGCATTCAATGTAATCTTGGTCAAGAGTTCTGGAAGGTATCACTCCCCTCCCCTCCCTTCCCCTCTCCTCCCCTCCCCTCCCCTCTCCTCTCCTCTCCTTTCCTTCCCTTCCCTTCCTGTCCCCTCTCTTCCTTTCCTTTTCATTCATTTTTCATTTTTCAGGAATTCACATGGAAATATGAAGGGCCTAGAATAGTCAACACTACTTTGAAAAAGAAGAACAAGAGCATTTCCTGATCTCAAGACTTACTAAACACTGTATTGATCCTGCCCCTGTAGTGGCGCTGGCACCAGACAGATCAGAGTGACAGAATATCAAGTCAAGCTCTGGCCTCATAGCTGGGAAAAGTGATTTTTGACAAGTTTGCAAGGGTAATTTAATGGAGAAAGGATCACCTTTCTGATAAGCACCACTGAAATCATTGCAAATCTATATGCAGAAAAATAAACATCTTGCCATACACAAAATTAACTCAAATTAAACCTCAGACCTAAGTGTAAAACCTAAAAATGTTTAAATGGCTGGGAAAAAGCATAGACAATAAAACCTTTGTGATCTTGGGTCAGGCTGAGATATCTTAGATACAATATAAAAAGCATGATCCCCAAAGGACAAGTCCATAAACTGAATTTTACCAAAACTGAAAAGCTTGCTTTTTCAAAAGACACCATTATGACAATGAAAAAACAAGCCAATTGGAAGAAAATTTCTGCAAAGCACATGTGGGATGACGAACTTGTACCAAGAATATGCAAAGAACTTCCCAAACTCAGCCACAAACAAATGTTTTAATTTAAACAACTAACAAAGCTTTTTTGAATAGAGGACACTTCACTAAAGAAGACCCAAGAATATCAGGTAACCGTAGGAATGGATTCTTAATGTTAGTCATCAGGGAGACACAAATGCCCACTGCACATGCAATAGAGTGGCTAACATTTCAAAGACCGACAGCACTGAGTTCTGGTACAGGTAGATGTACCACTGGTCCCTCCTGCCTGAGGGCGGTGGGAATGTGGAGGCGGAGCACATGCTGAACTGAGGACCCAACCATCGTTTCACTCCAAGGTGCTCTACTCAAGCACGTGTCGATGTGAAGACGTGAAAACTTGTTCAACAACATCCACACAAGTTTTCTTTGTAATCACCCTCAACTGGAAACCACCCAGACATCCTTCACAGAGTAAATGGATCCACACGTTAGCATGCATTCATGGCATGGAACTCTACTCAGCAGCAACCGGGAGCCAACTATTTATAGACACAGCACTACCAACAGAGCTCGAAACCATTATGCCGCTAAGAGAAGCCAAACAACAAAAAAAGTACATATGGCCTGATTCTATTTATATAAAACTCTAGAAAATACAGTCTATTTGCAGTGAGCAGAGCAGGTGTGGGTTGGCTGGGGAAGGGCTCACGGGGGAGCTGGTGGAGGAGGAGATTGTTGTAAAGGGGTACCAGCAACTTAGGGGAGTGAGGGGCGATGGATATAGACTTATGAAATGGCACACACCCTGTGTGTGTGTGTGTGTGTGTGTGTGTGTTTTAGTCCATGTACTTTACTAAAGGTGTTTAAATAATAGACACACAAGCCTGACAGACCTCTGCATTGTTCCTCAGAGGACAGCTGCCTCTTTGTCCCCTAAGTGGGCTTGCCCTAAGAGTCTATTGGATTAAACAGACTTGGTTTCAATCCTGGGGAAGAGTGGGTGAAACACCAGCAGGCAACCCTTTGTTTCCTTCTGTGGGGAAACACAGATGGAATAGGCGGCCACTGTGGGGTGCCTGGGAAGGACACATGGAGAGGACTCCTTGGGCCCCAGCTCTGTCTCCCTCATTAGGGAAACCCAGTATGCAGAACCCAAGCCCAGGTTTGATGAGGAAACAGATAGAATGGGGGACCCTCTGCAAGAATCCTGTCCACAGCCTGCCCAGGTGGCCCTACTACCGACCCCCAGACAGGACCCCCTTGCACAAGTCAACCTCCAAGCCGTGTTGTCTGAACCAAGCAAGGCAAGCACAACCTCAGAGAGATCACCTGCGGGGAGTTCCTGTTTGGCTAAGGAAGGCATCCCACTCTTCTACACGGCAGACCTGCTCTCGTTTTTGACATTTGGAAAACATTTTACCGTCTTTGCCCACACAGTTTCTGCCTTGTTGGAAGGAGCCCTCTAGGTTGGCAGGTCTATAACCTCAGGGTGGGATGGAAGTGTCCTTCTGCTGTGTGAAGGTGCGGCAGGACACTCTCCTTACATTAGGTGGTGGACTTCCTTGCTTCTGATACCATCATCTCTGTTCTTAAATTGCCCACCCTTAGCTACTGTGTTGTAGCAGCTCAGATGGACCAAGACACTACCTAAGTCCCAAGAACCCTGCCAGGTGGAGGCCCTGAGGCTGAGGATCGCTGACATTGTGTGTCTGCACATTCGGATTTTGTTCATAATAGATCTACGCTATTTGTATCATCAGCCCTCAAAGTAAGACACTGCAGGTGAATCTATACAGAGGATGAGCTGCTGATGGGCTTGGGAGGGATGGGCTCCAAGGGCCACAGGATAGACAGGCTCTGGTCAGCAGTGTTCAGCCCCCGCAAAGAGTCCACAGTGGGGGGACCCAAACTGATAGCCTCAGTGTCCACTCAAAGGGGACTGAGTGAACTCAGTCCAGAGGTGAACCAATCTGGACCAGGGGGCCCTGAGGCTGCCCTGGTGGTCCTAACACCTTGCTGCACAGGGGATGGGTGGCCATGTGCCTTGTACCTGGGGTTGAGCTGGTAGTTCCAAGGGGGTCTCAGAGAGAGGAGAGGATGAGACAGGAGCAGGGTGGAACTATTGCTGCTTCTGATGCCAGCTGGACCCTGGTCCTGCCTATCTCAGCGCATTTTGGACCTATGCCCTGTGCAGTGAGAGTGGAGATGTCACCAATGGTGGAGAGCTGAGATGTCCTAGAGGTGCTCAGCGACACTAACTCTTCTCCCCAGCCCCCAACCTTCTCTTCCCTTAGGTTCATGGGAAACCCCAGGAATTCCTGGCATTCATTACCAGCAGCTCCCAAGACATTCAACATGCTCATATCTGTCAAAAACTATTCAGGAAGAAAAGAAAAAGTCTTTATACCTTTTATTCAGCCAATTTTCCCCGGGGCACTCTGGGCTCTCTAAGAAAAGAAAGAGAAAAGAGAGAGAATCACAATCAACATCGAGGTAGTGTATCTGCTTTTGCTCACAGGCGGTGGAGGCAAGCCTGGCTGCAGAGCAAGCTCTCCCCAGAAGCCTGACCGGGGAGGCAGGGCTGCTCCCACCATGCCACCGCTAGGAGCTGAGGTGTTATTTACACCAAAGGCAAACACAATCAGAATGGGCTGGGGGACTGGCCAGCCTTCTGCCCAAACTCATTTTCTTGGCAACCCCAAGATGTGCCTTTTGTTTTTCTCCTTTCTTTCCTTGGCCCCAGACCCTGAGCATCCCTCTCCAAACCTGCCTGCAGCCTGCCCTGCTTCGAGGGTGTGCACAGAGGCAGACTCAGTGGGTCTCCGGCAGGGAAGCTTAGTTCCAGACAGGGTATCTTCCTACTGTCTCACTTGCCACCCGGGGGTAGGCACATCCCTCTGTATCACTCTGTGTGGTCATGGCGTGTAAACATATTTTAATGTTATATTAAAGAAAAAGAGGAGAATCCTAAATGACATCACGTGAGTGCTCACAGAAGGGACCATTGTGTACTGATGGAAATGAGGCGGCGTTCCCCAGAGCTTCCACGGGCAGAAGCAGTTTGGAGCTAAGGGTGCCATGGCAGGACCCCGGACCCACTCATGTTTTCACTGAGTGCAAGAGAACTAGGGAGCTCAGGCTTCTCACCCAAACTCCCACAGCACATTTAAGGGTGGGTGGGAGCAGGAAACCGCACACCTGAGCCAGGTCCTGTCCTTGTCAGGAGATGGCTGGAACTCAGAGAGGAGAGCGTGTGTGTACGTGCAGGTGGGCACAGTGGGTGCTTTGCTTCTTTCACTTAGGTTTTCCTTGTGTGTTTTACTTGTAACTTGTGATTTTCACTTTACAAACTTTGCATTTTTTTTTTTTTAATTTTACTGTGATAAAAGTTGCATCCCTGGAGTTTACCAGCATAGCCATTTTTCAGCGTGCAGTTCACTGGCACAAAGTGTATTCACGGTATTGTGTGGCCATCAGGACTATCTTATCCCCCAAAGCCTGTTTGTGTGCATGTGTGTGTGGATTTTTTAAAGTTACTATAAAAGTGTAAGCGACTGATGAGGTTCTGGAACTAAAAGGGAGTTGGGCAGGCCTCATTCTTGAGACCAGAAAAACATCATTTTCATTGTCTTTATCCATGGAGGTGTAGGGGTGGCCACGACCCTCTTGCTGCCTCACACCAGCCTGAGGGGAGGCACTCCTCTTGCCAGCCTCTTTTTTTCTCCCATAAAAGCTGAGGCCCAAATTGATGAAGCCCTGCTCAGGCAGGTGCGCCTGTGCTGCACCCTGTCACCTGCGGACAGGAAGACAGGCCCTGCCCTGTGGGATGTGGGTATTAAAAGAGAGCAGGAAGCTAGGCACAATGGCACATGCCTACAATCCCAGCACTCTGGGAGGCTGAAGCAGGAGGACTGCAAGTTGAAGCCTAGCCTGGGAGATCTAGCAATTTAGCAAGACCTTGCCTGTCTCAAAATAAAAATTTAAAAGGGAGGCTAGGAAGTAGGTCAGTATAAATGTCCTGGGTTCAATCCCAAGTAGTGCAAAGAAGAAGAAAAGAAAGAGAGAGAGAGAGAGAGAGAGAGAGAGAGAGAGAGAGAGAGAGAGAACAAAGGAGAACTGAGGAAAAGAAAAAGGAAAGAGAAAGGAAGGAAGGGAGGAAGGAGGGAAGAAGGTGGGATAGGCAGGACGCCTAACTGCGCAGGCTCTCAGTCACACTGCTGGTCTGCGCAAATCACTGCGGCAATGTTTTGCTATTTCATAGACAAACTTGCTCCTCGCCACCGCAGGGGCCCAGGGGCAGCTGAACTTGAACCAGCGCCGGGGAGCTTCGCCCTGAGGCAGCCACCCTGCAGCCTCCGAACCCTCTCCAGAGAGTAAGGGCAGCAGGTGCTCCTGCCACCCTGGCTGCTCAGCAAGCAGCTTACAGAGCCACTGCGTGGGGGCAGGTGCGACCCGGGTTCTGCCAAACAGCAGTCGTTTCAAAATGAGACAGATTGAACAAGGAGCTTCCCGCAGCCGCTGCCTTCAGCCGCGATTCCAGGGACGTTCTTGTTGATTTATTTCTTAGTTTCCTTTCATAAAGTGACTCGTCCTCCTGACTCAATATGATTCCGTTCCATTCCAGCCAGGCTCAGTGAGCAAACACACAGCTGGGTGTGGGTCGAGAGCCAAGCGCCAGGGCGGCCGCCGTAAGGGGCCCCGCTGCAGGGAAAGGAAGCCGCTTGCCTCTGGCAGGGATGAGCTTCCAGTCTGTCCCCTGTTCCTGTCAGCTGCCTCGCTCACTTTGCAGAAAGCACTCCCCGAAAGGCAAGAGGCCATGTCTCGGGGTTCCACTCTCCCTAGAGGACAACACAGGGCTGCCTTTACCTAACTCGACCAGAGGACAGCGCTCGCTCCCACCTCCCGAACGCTCCAACCCTGCTCTCTTCTACCTTGTTCTTCAGAAATTAAGCTGGGACTGTGAGCATGACCTCAGCACGTAAAGCACACTTCTGTTAGCTAAACCCATTGTTAGTCTGTCCATGCAAAACCATCTGCCTGAAGCAAATGCCTCTGTGTTGTAACCCAAATCGTTCCGCTGCTCCTCAGTGGCTTTTCTGTGTCATTCCCAATGGTGGTGACCTGGACCTGCCCCTCCCACTCCAGGCAGGCACTCACGTTCCCCACTACTGATGGGCGGGGGCGACTTTAAGGTTGGTGGGGTCTCTGGCACTTTGCTGATTACGGCCCCACTGGGCATGCTGGAAAGGACTTGGTCACCCGATCGGTACCATTCAGAGCACTGATCCTTCCTCTGTTGTTCGTTTCAACTTCTTTCTGCCTGCTCAGTGTGTTCTGGGGCTGGGATCTTGGGGAGGGCGAGAAGGGCTCTCTGTGGTGTGGCCAGGTCCTGCAGGCACTCCCCAGAGCTGGGAGGGACCTGCGAGGCCCTCAGCCCCCATGGCAAACGGCATATTGGAGGGCCTCTCTCCTCTCCACACCTCAGCCCACTGAGAGGGACAGGCAACGTGGGGGTAAAAGGGCAGCTTGAGAAACCTGCCCATTCACTGCTTTTTTGTGTTACTTTGGATTTTACATTAGATCCATTTTTTCTGTCTTCCTTCAGGGAACTGGAGGCAAAGGGCACAATTTTACAAATAAAAAATTAACTGTGGGTGGTTTAAGTGCAACTTTTGATGATGGGGATCACAACAGGAGAGCCACAGTAACCTAAATTTTTCTTCTTTGGAAGGGAGAAAGGGAGATGCCTTGGCCTGTGGGCCTGAGTCAATGTCAGACAGGTCTGGAAGCATGGGCAGGCTCTGGCTCTGGTTGTTAACAAGGCCACCGGGATGGCTTCGGGTGCTGGGCACAGAGTTTCACTCAGGTCTGTGAGAGGACCCGGCTCTCCTGGGCCTTGGGCAGCAGGGCTGGAATGAGTTTGCTCTGTTGCCCTGTCCCCCCAGCCCCCTCTCCAGGGAAGTCCAGGCAGGGCTTAGCCACCACCTGCCCTGAGTTCTCCCTTGAGGTCCAGGACCCTTGGCCTACACAGGTGCCCCTGGAGCCCCTGTGACCAGAGCACCCATGGTACAGCCTGTGTGGGCTGAATGCCACAGAGCCACTAGCTGGGAATTGGACTCTTCCGGGGGTCTGCCTCGGTGAGTGCAAGTCTGAGGCCTGGAGAAGTGAAGCAACTTGCTCAAGCCCAGTGGTCAGCTGGAGTGGGGGCTGCATTTGATATAGACCTGCTTGGCCCCTGGCCTCTGTTCCTTGCTCTGCCCTGGGTGAGACAAATTGGGATGGAGCCCAGAGCTATTGCACTCAGAGAACACGCTGCATGCATCCTCATTTGAGGTCTGTTCCCAGACCCTGCACAGGAGTGGCCCCTCCTCTCCATCTGCAGATACCTGGGCCCATGCCTCTCTCTGTGCTGGGCTTTTCAAGGCTTTGCCAGGGGCTGCAGCTTGGGACCAGACATGAGAATTTGGATTGTTGGCATGAGGGCACTTCTCTACCCTGAGTAAGCAGGATCTGAGGAAGGCATCTTTTTTGTACAAACCAATGGATTGAAGTAGCTCACTGTCTGCAGGGACTGTTGGGTGGACACAGCTGAGTGACATTTACAGCATTCACACAGTACCAAGGACACTGCTGTGCATCCCCTCCATGCCCACAGGGAGTAGCTATGCAAACTGAAACCCAGCTTAGATGGGTCCAGGCCAAGGTAAGAAGTCACAGCACCGCCTGGCTGATGGCACCAGGAGAACCAGAGGCCCTGGAAAGAGCTGGAAGGTCCCGAAGTTTGGGGTTCTGCATGTCCCCAAGTGGCCTCTGGCCTCTGGCCTCTGGCCTCTGGCATATGCATGAGAAGTGATTTTTTTTTTTTTTTTTTTGGCTGGTTTAGGCTGCCTTAAGGGTGGGGGTGGGGATTGAATTGCTGTCCCCTGTGCCTGACTGGGATTGCCAGAGTAGGCGCTTAAACCACAGAGCTAACCCAAAAGCTCCCACTAGCATATGCATGAGATGCCAGCTGTGCTGGTGGAAGAGTGTCCCCCCCAATTTACGTACCCCCAGAACCACAGGGTGTGACCTTACTTGGAAATACAGTTGTTGAAGGTGTAATTAGTTAGGATGAGGTCAAACTCAATTAGGGCCTGAAATCCAGGGACTGGTGTCTTTGTAAGAAGACATTGGATACATATAGAGGCCAAGGTCACAGAAAGGCCTGGCAGAGGCTAGAATGATATGTCCACGAATCAGAAGGCTGAGGACACCCGCACTCCCAGAGGCTGGGAGAGCCACAGAAGATCCTCCTCAGAGCCTTCTTGCTCCTGAACTAGAAAAGAATGCATTTCTGATTTTGCTGTGCTAGAGACTGAACCCAGGGTCTTCATACTGAACTACATATAGGGAGGTATGTAGCATTTGTATTAAAATACAAATCCCTGCATTTATATTTTAATTTTCAAAAAAATTTTATATATTTGGTTCAGCTCACTATGCAGCTCAGACTCATAGTGATCCTCCTGTTTCAGTCTCCCCAGCTCTGGGATTATAAGTGTGTGCCACCACACCTGGTCTTGGTGGTCTGCTCAGCATGCCAGGCGTGGGGTTGGCACAGCACATGGGATCAAACTTAGGTCCTTGCACTTGCCCAGGCGGTGCTTAGACTGCTGAGCTATCTCCATGGCCCTTATATTTTAACTTTTGAGACATGGTCTTGCTAATTCACTAAGTTACCTGGCTGAGCTCTACCCCGCGGTCCTCCTGCCTCAGTATTCCACAGTGCTGGGGTGACGGACCTGCACCATCATGCCCAGCTATTTCTGTTGCTCTCAGCCGTTTGTTACGGCAGCCCCAGAAAATCCTTTAGGAGCCCTTTCCAGAGGCCTCTGCTCACATCAGGACAATTACTCTGAGCATACAATAGCAACTGGACATTTGTGACATTTGACCCCCCATGTGTGCCCCCCCCATCCTGGCCTGGTTCCCCACCACAAGGGCTCTGTCCTCATGGTCACTGCCCTGCACAGCCTGCTCTGTGAGGTTCTTCACAACCACCTAGTCTCTGTACCACTCGCCCTCCAGCTCTGTGCTTCCCAGTGGAAGCTCGGACAACACCAGTGTCCCCACTGAGCCTTCTCCCCAGTGCCCTGCTGCTCCCACAGTGTCCACACAGATGGACTAAGAGGAATAACCTTAAACCTAAAGGCCCCAGAAAACTGGTGTTCAATTGAGACATATTTTGAAACCACTTTTTTTTTTTTTTTTTTTATGTTTGGGGTTGGTTTTGTTTGTACTTTCAGTCAGAAAGAATTAGAGCACAATTTACCATCTTGACCATTTTGCAGCACACAGTTCCAAGCATGAAGTACATTCCCAGTGCCGTGCGGCCTGCACAACCATACCCATCCTGCCAGACTGAAGCTCTGTCCCCACTGCACAGTGCTGCCACACCCTCCCCACCCCTGCCGCTCCTGTCCTCCTGTGGGTGGTAGCATAGACGCTATCCTGGAGCCCGTGGGCGCTCCATACCTTTTTAAGGCAGAATACTTCTCTACTGTGAGGAGGAGCCACTCACCTTCTGATGGACATTTGGACTGTAAGCCACTTTTAAAGACAATGATAATCCCGTGCTGCTGGCTACATCTACCATTTTGCTCTGGCCACTAGGACATTCACTAGGAAAAGCTATAACTAAGTCTTGCTAACTGTACTTAAAAGACTTCTTTTATTTTTCTGTCTCATCTTTTCCATTTTCTGATCTTGGTTTCCACCTTTTGTCATGTTTCTGTCCCATCTTATGTGGCCATGACAACAGATGCATACCATGTACAGAGAGATCAGGGCAAGAGGGGCCGCAGTCTCCTGCGGTCCTGCCAGGAATTATGGACACACACTGGGGGATAGGTGCATGGTGCCCTGCTTTGCCTGCGGTCCAGCACAGGGCACAGCAGTGCATGAGAAGAGGCACGTTGTGACCATTCTGCCACTTTTTACCTCTCTTCCTGCCTGTCCTCTGATGCGAAGGAAAGGTACCAGAGCCACCTGAGCTCCCCTGCACATGTGGAGCCAGCTCTGCACACCACATACTCTCCAACACTCAGCTAAAACGCCGCTAGAGCTGGCCGCGCCTAGGCAGCTGTCCAGTCTCCCCTTGGCAGGTGCATCTTGGCTCCTGTTCCTTTTGTTTCTTTAAAAATCCACTGTTTTTCTGCATGGGGAACTGGCCAGGGCTGTGACTGTAGCTGCAGTTAGGAGGTCTCCTCTAGATCAGCAAGCCCCTGACACCTACCCAATGTCCTTGGGAGGGTGCTCCTGGAAAGCCTGAAGGTGTGTCACCTCTGGTGGGCTTGATACTCCCCAGGGGCGTATGTAAGAAGCCCTGATTTTGGGCAGAGGAGACAGAGACAGTGGAGGGAGCTGGATTAATATGCAGGACCAACAGCACCATCCAAGGCACAGCCGACCAGTGTAAGGCAGCCTCTTAGACAAGTGTGTTTTGCTATCAATAATTTAGACATGTGATTTCTCCTTTGGAAGCTGAGCAAATCTCATTTCCTGAGCAAATCCCCTAAGAAACAAACCTGTTCACTCCTTTAAGATTTTCAGAACTCTCTCAACTAACTGACTACACAATGCAAGCAGACAATGAGCCAAATGGTGGGGAGGCTGTGGAAGCTGTGCTCAGAGTCTCTGGGGACTGCTGGGTCAGGGGCCTGGCCCAGGACATTGGGAGTGTTAGGGGGTCACCAGCTCCAATCCTTCCACCTTCATTCTTTGGATGACACTCAGATGGACACAGAGAACAGAGCTGTGTG
This sequence comes from Capromys pilorides, assembly GCA_004027915.1. Lineage (NCBI taxonomy): Eukaryota > Metazoa > Chordata > Mammalia > Rodentia > Capromyidae > Capromys > Capromys pilorides. Next base: position 6,335 of record PVKN010017059.1, on the reverse strand, counting down.
GTTTCAAATAGAACAACAACTAGATGGCCACTTGTAGCATTAGAGAAAAATCAGGCAGATATTCCACTCAGGAACAGCTGTGGTATCCAGAAACTTTGGCTGCTCCAGCTCACAGGGAGAAAGGAGGAGAGGTAAGACAGGCCTGGTACATGTACCTGGCAGTTAGCTCATGGTCTGCCAGGGCCCAGGCTGCTTGTTAATCTTTCAGAAGTCCCTCAGCCTCTCATTGCCTGGGTTGTCCACCTGTAGAAGTGGGGTCACTGCAGAATCTGCCCCCAGGGGTGGTCATGTAAGGTGCTAAACCCGTAGCACAATGCCCAGCACATCATGGTAAAGGCACCTGAAGTCAGAGGAGCAGCTCAGGGCTAGAATGTTGCCCTCAATGGGTGGACATACCTTGATGGAGGATTTCACCCCCAAAGGCCCGTAAATGTGGGCTCTCTGTGATCTCAGGGCACAGAGGAGGGAGCGAGCCTGGAATAAGCTCATGAAGACTTACTTCTAGTTCTCTTGTCTTTGATGCCATAAAAAGGGTGCTGGCTCTGAAAAGTAGGCTGGGTGCCCATCCCTGGTCCAGTGGGAGTTTGGGGGACTTTGATGAGATTCATGTGTACCATGGAATCCCTCAATGTGGGAGGAGACTCAAACATGAAAGAATCTAACATCACTTCCAGGAGACAAACTACATCCCCTAATCTTAGTTTGTGTCCCTGAGAGCTAGCAGTTTTTAGCACAGAACCAAAAGCAGCTGGTGGGCATTGGGCTGTGGCTATGTTCTTTTGGTCTCTATGGGACACTTTGCATATTATTATATAGGCTTCCCCTACAGCTCAGCCATGAGTCTATGAATCTGCGATCACTCATGGGAAGGAGCAGGGAACAGGGAAAGGAGCAGCAGTCTCTCCAGCTGGCTGTTCCCATGGTGGCTAGTGGCCTTGGGTGTCACTCTGTTTGGGAGCAAGGCTGGAAGGAGCAAGGTTGCTGGTCTCAGAGAGTTTGGCATCCAGCCATAATCATGAGAGCCAGCTCTGTGGGCAGCATCCCCAGACTGAGCACTGCAGGTTTGGGGTCTGTATCCACTGGCTGTGGTGCTGGAGGGATGCTGCTCACTCCAAGCTGTGCTCTACATGGCAGGCTTGGGCCTGACCCTCGTGCTGGCATGGCCAGGCCAGTCAGAGCCCAGCCTCCCTCCAAAGATCAGCATCCCAGCACTCCACTTCCCTTTCTGCAGCTGACAAAAGCCTCCTGGGACCATTAAACCACTTGAGCCCTGCAGAGCCATCTCTGAAACTGCTGTGAAGCCTGGGAACTGAGGCAGTTTCCGCTGCTGCTGAGGTGCTGGCAGCCACGGTGCGCTCACATCTGCCTGTGCTTGGGCTGCAGATTCAGGCACAGCGCCCGCTGAGCTGCAAATCTGAGCCCACGCCTAGCCACCCGCCTCTGGTCAGTATGTCCCTGGCCACTGGGCTCTAGCCCTGTTATGTTCACCATTCTTTACTTTCTGTATTACATTTTTTTTTCCTTGTGGTACTGCAGATTGAACCCAGGGTGCTCATGCTACATCCCCAAGAATTTCTTATTTTTTTATTTGAAGACATGGTCTTATTCCACTATTGAATTAAAGGGTTCAAACTTGTGATCCTCCTTCCTCAGCTTCCCAGAGCACCCCAACTAATAATATGGTGCTTGCTACCATATCTGGCGATGTGCTAGGATATTTTGGTACCTGTACTCTTGCTGTCTGTGGCAACACAGCCCTCCCAGAGCTAGCTGCTTCTTGGAGGTCCCTGGTAGCTGTTTTGGAAACACATTTTTCACATGCACAGCCCTGTAGGCCAGAGCCAGGGACCCCATCAGCTCTTCCAGCTGCTGCCACCCTCTGCCTCTGTTCTGATTAGTTGCTCTGGGGCCAGGATCCAGATGCCTAGTCAGGCACCTCCTGGACTATTCCAGCAGCCACTCAGTCCTGTTCTTGCTGCCACCCCTGTTCCTTCCCACAGAAGCCACAACAAAGATGCTGGCCCATGTTCTCCCTTTCCATCTGGCTCCTGACTGAGCCCGGAGGCTGCTGGGCTGGCCATACCTCTTGCTTCTTGGCATCTCTGAGCAGACAAATCCCGTCTGTGGTGACAGTCCTGTCTATGTTGGTGCGTCTCATTGCACACAAAAGCCTTGTCTTTGCTCGGTCTACTAGCACTCTGCTTGGGGTCTTGGCTTCTATAAGAAGGGGTCGGTTTGAAGGGGTAGCAGTGAGCACTTTGGGGGGCAGAGAATTAGTTAGACTTGGGTGCAGCGGGGAAGCCTTGTGCTCACCCCGATTTGGCCCAGCCAGAGTTACCTCAAAAACACTATTTGGTTCAGGAGTAGCTTTCAGGATTAACACATCTCTGTATGTGCTACCGGTTCCCAGTCCTCTACTAGAAAGTGTGTGGAAGAAGAAAGCAAGCTCGGGCGTCTATCACACCATGTCCCGCACGTGGCTGCCTGCTCCTAACCCGCATTGACAAGCTGCTAATTTGCAGGTTGTGCTTGTATTGACAGCTCAGTTTATTTAATAATAGATAGCTGCTGTCTCCCCCAGCTTCTGTTCACACACACAGTCTTTGTGCGACAGAAAACAAGATAAATGGCGGATGCGTTTATGCGTGCGTTCCTAGGGCCCCAGGCTAGTGTGCAGGACCTTAGATGATAGTAATAAAAATAACTTCCTTTAGTCATTATTTTGAAGAGGCCCCTGCTGATGATGGTTAAATGTGGTTAAATAAGCAGATTGCTAGATGTGGACAGAAGTGTCGCAGAGGGCCGGTGGGTCCGGCTTAGTGGCCGCTCAACCTGGAGATATTTCAATGTGTCTGGATAAACGTGTCAGGGCGTTTCTTAGGCCCACCTCACTGTGAGGACACCTGGCTTTGCATACAAGAAAACAAGGTGGATGTTTCCCAGAAAGAGTTCCCCTCAAGACTTCCTTAAAGCCCGTCCTGCCTGAGCTCTCCCATGGGTTGCCAACACCCAATCAACCTGCTCTGGCCTCCCTGCCCTTTGCCCACTCTCCTCCTCTCCTCTTTCTAACCACGCAAACTCTGGATGAGCCTCTCTGCACCTTTGGGTCTTCCCTCATCATCCTTCCTCACTCTTGCATGCAGGAGTCCCAAGGTCACTGTGGAGGACAATGGTGTGGAGGATTACTGTGTGGGGCAGAAAAGAGTGGTGACACCTCCTACAGAGCCTCCGTAGGCCCCTCCCCCATTTCCACCAGTGGCACCAACTCTGATGCAGCTCAGTGACCTCAGAGCTTCTAGAGGGATCGCTCTACTGTTCTTGTCCCCAGTGCCTGCCTAAGCTGTCCCCAGGATACTAGCCCTCCTGCTTCCTTGGCACCTTCTGTACTTGTCACTTGCTCAGCACCCACAGACCACTTGATTCAAGTTCCTTCTCTCTCTAGAGGACTCCCCAGTCTGACCGTGGTTCTGGCCTAGAAACCTTACAGGTCTCATCTATCACGAGTTCAGTGGCCAGATGTGTATGCTCTGTGGCGGATGCCTTCCCACCATGCACCTCTACAGCTGTCCTAGGCTCAGGGAAGTTCAGAACCTCTCACCTGGTGCTGGGGTGCTCCCATCTGGTACCACTGCCTTCCAGTCCTGCCTCCCCTCAACCCCGCTGTGGGTAAGCACTTAGGCCCTTGACGATGTCTGCTGTTTCTCAGTGTCCTTTCTCATGTCCTGAATCTTCCCTCCCTCTGCCTAAAAATGCCTACTCTTTCCGTCTCTCCAGTAAATTCTGACCCAGTAGAATATTCAGATGAGCTTGGTCAGCTCTTATCTGTCTTGGTCTCAGTAGAACACAAGCCTGGTGACCCACCTGGCCCTCTGTGTGGCACTGTCTCCCAGGGTGGCCTGGGCTCCTTCCAGCTGCCCCAGCCTTTCCTTCTCCAACCCTCTGTAGCTCCTCCTGCTAAGGCTCCATCCGGACTCTCTCGTATTCCCTTCATTCTTCCCACACAGTTTCCTCAATGCTCTGACTGCAGCCTACCCAGATGCCTTACTTGGCAGCCCTGCTGGGGTCCTGAAGCACAGAGCCTGTGGCAGGTTGATGCCATGTTTCCTCCACTTGGGCATCTCTTCCATAGTCATGTTTGGGATTTCTTTTGGAAACCTGGACCAATCCGAACCCAGAAATCCATCATCCGGGCAAGTGAGCCAGTCACTTGGGATCTCCATCCTTTTTCCTCACCTCATCTCCCAGTGCATCCCTGATTTTGCTGATCTGACCATTAGGATGTTTCTAGGCCATGGTCCTTACTCTAAGCCTGGCAGCATCTCCTTCCAAGCCTGCCCCTGGGCATCCCTGAAGTCAGGAACAGGATCCTACAGAGCTGTCTGCATGGACACAACACTTTGGTGCCTGCTTGGCCCTTCGATTTGTTCTTCTCCTCCACTCCACCCACCACCCTGAGCCTCGGCAGCCCCCACGCAAGCAGAGAACTACATGGGCCTGCCAGAAGGGCAGGAACAACCTCTGGTGCAGCACCCCAGCAGAAGGCCTTCCTCCTCACCCTTGGGTCCCTGTGGCTGTCAGAACACTGACCAGGGGCACAGGGCTGCCTCTTTCTGAGCACCCTGCCTCTGACTTGGGAGCAGGGAGAGGTACAGATGACTTTCTGATCTCACACAGGGCCCAGCACAATTTGAGGACTTAGTCATGCAGGGAGGGACAGATACACCTGCACAGACCCCCTGGAAGGCCATGCTTTTTCTTCTCACTGGCTTCGGCTGGGGTCTCTTGGCCTCTGCTCCCAGAGATGCACTTTCTTAGGGTATCTACCATGTGTGTCTCTTTGGCCAGATTGCTCACCAACCTTAACCCCAGGCTCTGGCCCCACAGGGTGCTGCTCTGAGTTGCTTCCATGTTAAAAGCATTGACAGGCGCAGGCCTTTGCTGCTGGATGCCACATTCACCCCAGGGAGGGACTCTGCTCAGCTGCAGAACCTCAAGGCATCCCCACATCTTGGCTGCCTGTAGCAACACGATCATCTGGCTCCTCTGGCTGGCCCCACAGGCTTAAAGAGCTACACTTAGTTGGCACGCATTTGAGGTCTGTGACTGCAACAACCTACTATCAGTGAGAAAGCATAGCCTCACACCTGTGGAACAGCGGTGGCTTAGTGTCCTAACCCGTGGTCACTAACTATGTTAGGTCACATGGCAAGGGGGATTCCAGCTGCAGACAGAGTTAAGGTTGGGCTAGGAAGATGGGCCTGGACCATCCGGGTGGGTCTGGGGTATCTCAGGGTCTTTCAGTGTGGAAGAGGGAGGCAGGAGAGAGCCCTGGCTGGAGGAAGTGAGAACCAGCTGTCACTAGCTCTGAAGCGGAGGAAGGGGCTGAGCACCAAGGAGCGGGCTGCTGGAACCAAGAAAGGAAGCAAAGCAGATGGTCTCCCGGGGATTTCAGATGGACACGGCCCTACAGACACCTTGATCCTAGCCCAGTGAGATCCACTCCAGATGTGTGGCCTCCACATCTGTGAGAGAACACATGTGTATTGCTTTAAGCTACCATGTGTTTGTTATAGCCGCGGGAGCAACCTGATGCACTCTCCTTAGGGGACCACTTACTCTTGCCTCTGTCCATGTTCTTCCCCCCCCCCACTCCCCTTCCTTCCTCTTCAGGTTTTCATGGTCTTGCAGAAAGAGGCCTGCACTTTATTTCTCTGGCATAGTGAGAACCCAGAGAGGCCTGGAGGGTTGCAGCAGGACCCAAGACCCTCACAGCTTGAGCCCTGCCTTGCAGTTTGTGGGACACCCAAGTATGGGGTCCTGTACCTCTCCCCAGCCACATGCCCACCTTCCACTGTCTGCCCCTCTCCTCTCTGCCTCTAGGATGCCCCGGCCCTACCCAGGGCACAGCCTGGGCAGTGAGCAATGGACAGGGATAGATGACTTGGGCAGGGCTGTCTGTGGGTCCCCCTCCTCCCAGGCCGACCAGCACCTGGTGGCCCAAGCACACCTTCGAGGGACACCACAGTGTTTGCTCCACAGTGTACCCAGTGTTTCCTAAAGTGGGGCTTCAGCAGGAAGGCCAGCTTCCTCCTTCCCTCAACCCCTATGCAGACAGAAGCTGGGAGGATGTGGATTAATTTAACTTTTAATTATACTCACTTAACAAGATTATTCAGTTGGGGTGAAGAAAAAGTCTGCCTCCTCCTCCCCCAAATGAAAAGAGCTCTCTCTTTATCTATTTATATCCAGTATATATGTAACCAGAAACAAAGACTTCTTTATGGACCATTAAAGATTTAATGTTTAATTTATAGCCACTTTCTCTGGCAGGGTGT
>PVKN010017058.1:0-17542 GCA_004027915.1 Capromys pilorides | reverse complement strand
ATGTCATAGATGGCTTTTATCAGATTGAGGTAGAGGCCCTCTGTACCTATTTTCTGTAGTACTTTGAACATGAATGAGTGTTGGACATTGTTAAAAGCCTTTTTTTTTGTTTTTTTCGGCGGGGGGTGGGGAGCTGGGTTTCAAATTCACGACCTTGCACTTGCCAGGTAGGCACTTCTGTCATGGAGCTATCTCCCCAGCCCTTTTCTGTATCAATTGAGATGATCATGTGGTTTTTAGCTTTGGCTCTATTAATATAGTGTATTACATTTATAGATTTGAGTATATTGAACCATCCTTGCATCCCTGGGATGAATCCTACCTGGTCATGGTGTATAATCTTCTTGATAATTTGTTGTATTCTATTGGCGAGGATTTTATTGAGGATTTTTGCATCTATGTTCATGAGAGAAATTGCCTGTAATTCTCTTTTTTGGTTGCATCTCTCTCTGGTTTTGGTATCAGAGTAATACTTGCCTCTAGGAATGATTTTGGAAGGATTGCTTCCTTTTCAATTTCATTGAATAGTTTGAGGAGTATTGGGATCTAGGAATGATTTTGGAAGGATTTCTTCCTTTTCAATTTCATTGAATAGTTTGAGGAGTATTGGGATCATGTCTTCTATAAATTTTTTGTAGAATTCAGTGGTGAATCCATCAGGTCCTGGACTTTTCTTTGTCAGCAGGCTTTTTATTACATTTCATATTTCATTGACTGTTATTGGGTTGAGAGTACTTACATCTTCTTTATTCAGTTTTGGTAATTTGTACTTTTCTAGGAATCTGTCCATTTCTTCTGTGTCTTCAATTCTGTGAGAGTAAAGATTCTCAAATGACCCTCTGAATCTCTGCTGGGTCTGTAGTAATTTCCCCCTTCTCATTTTTTATTGCTTGAATTTGAGTCCTTTCTTTCCTCTTTTTGGTGAGGTTAGCTAGGGGCTTATCAATTTTGTTTAATCTTTGAAAGAACCAGATTTTTGATTCACTAATTCTTTGTATTGTTTTCTTTGTCTCAATTGAATTAATCTCTGCTCTTATCTTTATAATTTCCTCCCATCTTTGGGCTTTGGATTTCGTTTGCTCTTCAGTTTCTAGTTGGTTTAGGTGCTGCATGAGAGTATTTATTTGTTCCCATTCTGTTTTCTTAATGTGTGAGTTCAGTGTTATAAATTTCCCTTTAAGAACTCCTTTCATTGCATCCCATAAATTCTGGTAGGTTGTGCTTGAATTTTCATTAAATTCTAGATATTGTTTAATTTCTTATTTAATTTTATCTGTAATACACTGGTTGCTGAGAAGGGTGTTGTTTAATTTCCATGTATTTCTGGAGTTCTTATGGTTTCTTTGGACATTTACTTCCAGTTTCATTGCACTGTGGTCAGATAATATACATGGGATAATTTCTGCTTTCTTGCATATACTTAAGCATGACCTGTGGACTAATATGTAGTCTATTTTAGATAATGTCCCATGTGCAGCTGAAAAGAATGTGTATTCTGAAGAGGTTGGGTGGAACACTCTGTGTATATCCACTAAGTCTAGTTGTTCCAAATTCTGTTTCAGTTCTGCTACTTCTTTGCTAATTTTTTGTCTGTTTGACCTATCCTTTTCAGATAGGGGGGTGTTAAGGTCTCCTATTAAGATTGTAGTATTGGATATCAGATTTTTCATGTCCATCAAGGTTTGTCTTATATAACTTGCTGCTCCTGTGTTGGGTGCATACACATTTATGAGTGTTACCTCTTCATCCTGAATTTTTCCCTTGACCAGTATGTAGTGGCCTTCTTTGTTACATTTGATCAATCTTGGTTTGAAGTTTAGACTGTCTGCAAACAAGATTGCTACCCCTGCTTTTTTTTGAGGTGCTGGTGCATGTAGTATTGTTTTCCATCCTTTCACTTTTAGCCTATGAGTTTATGAGTTAAGTGTGTTTCTTGTATACAGCATATTGTTGGGTTTTGTTTCCTTATCCATTCTGTTAGTCTACTTCTTTTAATTGGAGAATTGAGTCCATTTGCATTGATAGTTATAATTGAAATGTATTGTCTTATGATTGACATGACTTTTATTTACTACTGTTTACCACTTTTTCTCCTATGTTTAATTGGTTGTCCTGTTTGGTGGGATCTTTCTGTTAGCATTTGTTGAGTTCAAGTAGTTTTGGTCCCTCTCTAAAATATTTGTTAGTATACTGTGTAGTGTTGGCTTTGACATCATGAAATTCTTTAGTTGTTTCTTGTTGTGGAAGTATTTCACTTCTCCTTCGTACTTGAAAGAGAGTTTTGCTGGTTATAGCAGTCTGGGCTGAAATTTGTTTTCATGGAGGACTTGAAGCACTCTGCTCCATGCTCTTCTTGATTTCATGGTTTGTGAAGAGAAGTCTGCTGTTATTCTTATGGGTTTTCCTTTAAATGTGATCCGTTTCTTTTCTCTAGCAGCTTTTAGTATGTTATTCTTCTGCTGGATTTCTGGGATCTTGATTATTGTATGTATTGATGTGTTTTTAGTTGGGTTGATGTTATTTGGAATTCTGTATGCTTCAGTTACCTGAGTATCTGATTGTTTTCTCGTATTTGGGAAGTTTTCTGCTATTCCTTCTGTCTATATTCTTTTTATATCATTTGTATTGACTCCTTCTTTCTCATTGAGTCCTATTAATCTCATGTTGTTCATTCTCGCATCATCTTGCAGATGTTGAATTATTTTTTCCTGCATCCTGGTTGTTTTTAAGAGATCCTTTCTTGCCTTTTCACTAGCTGTGAGTGTGTCTTTAAGATCTGAGATTCTATCTTCACTTTCATTCACACGGTTTTGCCAGCTTGTGATTGAGATTTTATTTTCTTGTATATCTCTTTGATACTGTTTCAGGTGATCTATTTCTTTCTTATATTGCTCAGTCATGGAATCCATCATTTTTCTATTCTCCTCTAATTTTTTATTAATGTCTTCTTTCATATTACTTAAGTCTTTCATTATAGTTATCCTTTCTTTTTCTATTTCAGAGGTTATCTCTGTTCTCATTTCCTCTCTACCTTTCTGCAGTTGTTCTACTTTAGTCGCTATTAATTTAGAAATGACTTTTTCAAGTTCAGAAATTATTTCTGGGGCCAGCGAGATGGTTCAGTGGTCTAAAGCCTGCTTAGGAAAGCTCAGGCAACTGCAGGGACTACGGTTCAATCCCCGGCACCACATGCTGCGCCAGCCCCACCACCACGGCAGGCTGAGCCAGCCACAAAATAAATAAATAAAGAAACAAACAAACACAACAAGCAAATAAATAAATAAATAAAATTTAAAAAAAAAAAGAAATTATTTCTGATCTCATTCCCTCTATGCTTTTTGGCAGCTGTTTTTTAACTTCAGTCTCTAGTACTTCAAAGATTTTTTAACTTCAGAGCTTACCTCCAATCCGAGTTCCTCTATACATTTCTGCATTTGTTTGTTTACTTCAGATGCCATGAATTCAGAGATTTCAGCTGCATGATTCCCAATTTCTTGCATGGTAGTGACTCCTGTATTTGTTTCAGGTGGGCTCGGGACCTGAGATTGCATTTTTCTCCTTGTCTGTGTCATTCTGAGTAGCTGTGATCTTTGGTGCAGGACTGAGTGCCCGTGGGTTTTTCCTTCAGATCAGACGTGTGTAACTGCTGAGCTGCTTGTAGGCTGGGGGAGGGGGTCTCACTCACCTGACAGGTCTGGCACTGGGTGATAGGCTGTACTGGCAGTGCGCCAGAGGACGTCTCACATGGCAGGCCTGGCAGTGGTGGGCCTGATGCTGCCTGATGCTGGTAGGCTGTGCTGGCAGCAGGCTGGAAGTCTTACCTGGCGGGTCTGGCACTGCCGGGCCTGGTGCTGCCTGATGACAGTAGGCTGTGCTGGCGGTGGGCCTGAGGACCCTTACCTGGTGAGTCTGGCACATTCTATTTTTTAATGCAGCAGAATTTAATAACCTTCAATGCCCAAAACATTAGACAAGTTAAGAAATATTATTCTCTTTTCAATGTGATATTATCATATTTAAAAATGAACTGCCTGTACCCAGTGTATATTTAGATAATAATTATGTATGCAATCTCTATATTTTATTTTTATATTTAAAGCATTTACTTTTAAAATGTACTAGGGCTTACGCCTGCCATTTTATTATGTGTTTTCTACATTTCTCCTATTTCTTATCCTCTGGTTCTTTTGACTTTGTATGGTTTATTTAAACATGTTGTAGTGTTTCAATTTGATCATTTTTTAGTGTACTACTTTGTATAATTTGCTTAATGATTATTCTACATATCATTATATAGTTGTACAATTTATCATAGTTGCTAGTGTCAATCTTTTGCCACTTGAATAAAGTGTAGAATTCATACTTTACATTCCCACTTTTTAAATAGAATTATCTTAAACATTTCCTTTACCTATATTATGCACTACATGACATGATATAACTTTTGCTTCAAACACAGAGTATGTTTTGAAAGTCATAAAGTAAAAGTTTATTTTTGCCTAGTTCATTTTTTCCTTTCTAAATTCCCCAGCCTCTGTCTGTCATTACTTTCTTTTCTTTTTATGTATTTAGTATAGGGTCTATAGGGCCTCACTACACAGATAGGACTCTAGTGAGCCTCCTATTTTAAGCCTCCCAAGTTATGGGATTACAGGCACATGCCACCACGCCCCATCTCAATTGCCATCTCAGCACACCCCAGGGGCTGGGCTGCATATAGGCCAGGGATCCAACCCTGGTCCCTTTGTCTGCCTAAACAGGAGCTTTAATCCACTGAGATATCTGGCTGACCCTTTCTGTCATTACTTTCTTTCTGATTGGAGAATTTCCTTTAGCCATTACTAATGACAAGACTTTTAGCAACAAATTCTGCCATATATATATATATATATATATATATATATATATATATATATATGACTTTATTTTCTTTTTCATTCCTAAAGGTCTCAGTGACGATAGAACTTGGGATTTAATTTTTTTTTTTTACATTTAGAAATTTTTGTACTATTTCATTTCTGTTTCTATGGCTTCAGATGAGAATTCCACTATCTTCTAAAATGATATTCCTTCATAAGCAATGTGTCAAGGGCTGACCAAATAGCTCAGTGGATTAAAGCACTTGCAAGCAGGCACATGGGCTAGGAGTTCAATCCCTGGGCCTTGTATGCCAGCCCCACCCCCAGGGTGTGCTGAGATGGCAATTAAGACTGGGCATGGTGGGGCGTGCACACCTGTAATCCCAGCTCTTGGGAGGCTGTGAATAGGCGGATCCCTTCAGGTCATGAGACCCTGAACACCCTGTAGACCCTTCCCAAAAAGCAAACAAATAAATAGTCACTTGTCTCTGGCTCTTTTACTATGTTTCTTTGTCTTTGGTTTTTAGAAGAGAGATAGAGATAGGAATAGGGATAGGGGTAGAGGTAGAGGTAGAGGTAGAGACAGAGATAGAGTTAGAGAGTGATAGAGACAGAGACAGAGACAGAGATAACTTTGTTTGGGTTTATCTTATTTGGGAATTTGTCCAGTTTCTTTTTCCTTCCTTTTCTGGAGGATTACGATAGTGCTAATGATGGAACCTAGAGCTTCACACATCTCAGGTAAGCACTCTACCATTAAGCTATATTCCCAATCCCTCTAAAACTTTTTTTTCTTTTATTGCAGCACTGGGGATTGAACCCAAGACCTTTGTACTGAGCTAAATGCCCAGTCCCCTTACTTTTTACTTTTTTTTTTTTAATTTTTTAATTTTTTATTTTATTTATTTGTTTGCTTGTTTGTTTGTTTGTTTATTTACTTATTTTATGGCTGGCTCAGCCTGCCCTGGTGGTGGGGCTGGCGCAGCATGTGGTGCTGGGGATCAAACCGCAGTCCCTGCAGTTGCCTGAGCTTTCCTAAGCAGGCGCTTTAGACCACTGAACCATCTCGCCGGCCCCTACTTTTACTTTTTATTCTAAATAAAATCTTTCTAAATTGCTAATAGCCCAGGCTAGTCTCAAACTTGTGATCTTCCTACCTTAATCTCCCAAGCAGCTGGGATTACAAGCATAAACCATCATGCCCAGCTGCTGTTTCTTATATCTCTGTTCATGTTCTTCATCAAACTCAAGAAGTTCTCAACCCTTAACACTTTCAATACTTTTTAGTCCCACACCCCTTTCACTTCATTAATACAAATGTTATATCCCAGGTCCAGGGATATAGTTCAGTGAAACATCACGTACCTAGCAAACATGAAGTTGTAAGTTCAATTCCTGGTACCAAAAAGCAAAATAATGTTTTATCTTTTGCATGAGACTGTTAAATTTTTTCAGTCTTTTTCCCCTGCTGTTCAGATTGAGGAAATTCTATTGTCCTGGTTTCTAATCTACTAATTCTATTCTCTTTCATCTTATTCTACCGTTGAGCCCCATCAAGCAAGGTGTTTTTGCTTTGGGGTTTTTTTGGGGGAGAAGGCAGTTATTATATTTTTCATCTCTGTACATTTTATTTGGTAACTTCTATTTCTTTGCTGAGGTTTTTTTTATATTTACATTTGTTTCAAAGTAATTTGTAATCATTGCTTAAGTACTTTTATGACAACTCCTTTAAAATCTTTGCCAGATGATTCTAGCATCTGCCATGACATTAACAACTACTGCCTTTTATCATTCAAAGTGTAGCTGAGCATGGTGGTGCATGCCTGTAATCCCAGCATTCTGGAGGCTGAGACAGGAGGATCCCAGGAAGTTCAAGGCCAATTTTGGCTGGCGAGATAGCTCAGCAGACTAAGTGCCTACTTAGATAAGTGCAGGAATTGGGATTCTGTCCTGGGCACAAAGACCAAGGATGGTGGTGCACATCTGTATTCCCAGAAGTGAGGAGGCACTGAAAACAGGAGGATCACTACAAGTCCAAGCTGTGTAGTGAGACCCTGTAACAAATACACTTAAAAAAAAAAAAGCCAATGTGTAATGGTTTCTATTACCATACACATTATAACTTGGACGTTTTGACCATGCAAAGAGATTTTTTTTCGTGATACCAGGGATTGAACTCAGGACCTTGCTCTTGCCAGGCAGGCAATTATGCTGCTGAGCTATCTCTCCAATCCATGAGGAATTTTCTTAATCCTATTGAAATCTTATATTTTAGCAGATAGTCACCTTATTCAATTTGTTTAGGTATAAGTTCTGTCCTACTACTGTGAGCTTTAGTTCCAAAGTGTGTGGTTTTTTTTGTGTAGTGTTTTTTGTGCCCTTGCAATGCCATTCTGATCTGCTTCGTTTAGTACCAGGAATTAAATCTAAGGCTTATTTTATTTTATTCTTGAGATGGGGTCATGCCGTGTCACTAAATTGCCAGACTGGGCTAACTTGCATTCTTTGTACCTCAACCTTCCAGAATGCTGGGATTATAGTTATGAGCCACCACACCCAGTTAGCTTCATTCCTTTAGTGATGCTAAGGCTCCTCCTCAACCTTTATTGGTGGCATATTTGAGGGAAGAGGTGCTGTTCTGTGTACCTGCCGAAGACCTTCTGTGGGAATAAGGGCAGGCAAAAGTGTGTGGGCTTGGTATCCCCATGCTACTGAGTGGAGAACAGAAAAATACAGGAATCTATTGCTATTTCTACTGTGGTTGGACAGAACTACACACCCAAAGCTTCCTACCCTCTAGTGTCCTGGTTGTAGAATAGAGACTGATGATCCAGCAAGTCACTGCTGTCACTGTTGCCAGCAAACAAGCTGCCCACGGGAGCGCCAATTGTGAAGTGGGCCAACTTGCTTTTTAAAGTACACATATTACCAATCTTAACTGGTCCTTAATTGACCCTGATAAAACAAATTTGGAGGGACAGTTTTAAATTTTTCTCTAAGATACATGGAGTATTTAATTTGTAGGGAAAAATAAAAAACATTTATCCTCATACAGGAACACCAAGATTACTTTGGGAAATTGCCCTGTGGCATACGGACGTACTAAAGCTTTGTGTGTCCTGCCTGGCATTGTGGTGACTAGGAATAGAACCCCAAGTGATCTAAGGCCATTTGTGCTGAGAACCCTCTAAATTTTATCACTTTAGAGAGCCAAAATGATGATGAGATTAAAGGTCTGAAAGCACCCTGCGGACAGCCCATGGGAGCCGCATGTCCTATCTGGAGTGACTGGCCACATGCTTGCAGGTGTACCTGCTCATCCATTAAGAATACTATCTGCCTACCTGTTCACTTATTTACAGCCTTTTTTCCTGGATAATTACACTTGACCCTGTTATTCAAGCGTATGCTTACCCACCTACATACGGCATAGTATATTTCCTTGCTTACATGCTACATGCTTATCTTCTTCCACATTACACCCACATTTACATGCTAGCACAGTTACATACTTACTTGGTTATCTGTTTATTCTATCTCATGTTTACCCACTTACCTGCTTAGGTCCTTACACAGTTATTACACACAATTAGATACTTGATTACAAGTTTACAGAATTATGTGTTTCCCCACAAGTACAGCTAGAAGGGGAATATCTGCTGCAAAAATGCTCACAGGAGAAAGAAAAAGAGCCTGGGTTTCAGAGAAAGAAGGCTCCTTGCCTCACTTCCAACAGTCAGGCCCACTCTGATCCCTGGTGCCTGCCTCCTACCAGCCCATTCTGGCAAGAGCCCCTGTCCACATAGCCTGTGGTTGCTAACATATTTCCTGTAGACTGCACATTTTTGTTGGATTTTCTTTTCCATGTGTGTCACATTGGAAAGAAAGCAAGCCATGGTACTTAAACATTTCTGGCCTTCTGTGTATATCCTGTTCCCCAGCCTTGTTGGCACCTGGCCTAATCAACTTCATATAACTCCACCTAGTGTGAGTCAGAGCTGATTTTCAAGTTGTTGGATGTTGACTCCACAGATGCTAGGAGCAGAGATCTTCTCCTGGGAAAAACACCCTGAGTACTGGAAGGGAAAGAGCACTGGACTGGGAATGCCCAAGCCAAGATTCAGTACTTAGGTACATGGACTTCCCTAAACTGAGAAACTCTGAGAGATTCACTTATGTCCATTGTGGCTCCCTTTTCTGAGTGAAGATATGAGGTAAATAGAGATGAACAGAGGCAAAAACAGGGTCCTTCTGTCTTTTCCTTGTATCACTGGGTGCTGACACAGAAAAGACCCTCAGTAGTCAGCCATGGGGAAACACACTTACAACTCCGCATACTCATACTCTGGGAGGTGGAAGCAGGAAAGCCAGAAGTGGGAATTCAGCCTGGGTGACTTAGACACTTACCAAGATTTTGCCTCAAAATTAAAAATGAAAAGAAAGTCAGTGGTAGTGGTGCACAACTGCAATCCCAGAACTCTGAGACAGAACGACCACTGAGATCAAGGCCACTTTATACTGCATAGAGAGTTCAAGGCCATCAAAGATCAATAAACAAATAAATTAATTATTTAACTGAAAACTAAGAAGGGAGTATGGATATAGCTTAGTGTGAAGGCCTGTATTTGATCCTTTGTGCCAAATTTAGAAAAAAGAAACGAAAAAGAAAGACAGAACAAGCAAGCCTTGGTGAATGCTTGCCAACTGGAATGACATTTGACGAGACATTCATGCCTCACTAGATAAGTGTCATAAATGACATCATTCGCAGAGTCGGGCTGCTCTTACCAACATCGCAGTGTTAGCTAAGTAGCAATCCTTGTGTCCCAGCATGACGAGGGACAGGATCCAGAATTCAGCAATCTGACACTTTTACAAAGAGAATCACTTGCATATGGTGAGGAAAGCGATTTCCATTGCTCCTCTTTCTTCACACAATGGATACGCCTCCCTACAGCAAAGGGAATTCCAATATCACCTCTATCATGAAGCCTTCCTTGACTGAGCCATCAGTGAGTTAACAGCCTCACTCTCCATGGCTTCACAAGTAAATTATCTTATTGCCATTTGTATTTTCAGCATCCAGACTAAGACTCAGCATATAATAAATGCTCATATTTTAAAAAATAAAATCAAGGTCCAGCAAGATAGCTCAGCAGAATAAGTGCCTGCTTAGGCAAGCACAGGGACTGAGGTTCAATCCCTGGTACCTCATGGCACGCCGGCCCCACCTCCACGCCGGCACGCTGAGCTGGAGTCCGGGTATGGTGGTACATGCCTGTAATCACAGCGCTGGGGAGGCTGAAAACAGGAAGATCACTATGAGTTTGAGCTACATAGTGAGACCCTGCACAAAAAAATAAAAAATAAAATAAAATCTGAGTATGATAATGCAGGCTACAATCCCAGCTATTCTGCTTTTTTTTTCTTTAGAATGTAGTTTTAGGGCCAGTCAGATAGCTCAGCAGACTAAAGCACTGCTTAGGCAGAGTATAGCACTGAGGTTTAATCCCCACTGTGCTGTGCCACCCCAGCCCCCCAGGGCATGCTGTGACACCATTGAGACTGGGCATGGTGGCATGAGCCTGTAATCCCAACACTTGGGAGGCTAAAAACAGGAGAATCACTGAGTCTTATCTATGTAGTGAGACCATATAGATCCTGTAGACTCTGTACTAAGATTTAAAAAATTTTAAAAAAAGAATGTAGTTTAGTGTGGACTTGAACTCACTATGCAGTCCAAGCCGGTCTTACTAACAGTGTCTGCCTCAGCCTCCCAAATGCTGGGATTATAGGTGTGCCCCACCACCCAAGGTTATCCCAGCTAACCTAGAGCCTAGGACAAGTTCAAGTCCAGCTGTATAAATTACCAGCACTCTGCCTCAAAAGAAAAACTAAAGAAAAGGGCTAGGAACGTAGCTTAATTCAAAAGTCCAGGGTTCAAGTTCCCATACAGTAAGTAAATAAATACATAAATACATACATAAATAAATAAATAAATAAATAAATAAATAAATAAAATAATGAAATGCAATCCAAATCCAGCCTCCCTCCTCTGATCCATGAGGCCTTTAGTGATTTCATCTCCCTTTCCCTTCCTACCTTCTCTGTTTCCCAACCCTAGCTTGCCTCTCTCTTGTCTGCGCTCATCTTGGGTTTTCCTACCACACTGGCTTTCATTCTAATCCTTATGTAAGCTCAGTTTATCCTGCTTCTTACCCTTGCTGCCCACCCACTCTTAAAAAATCCCCCAAGAAATCCCATACCTCACCACGCCATTTTGCATTTATCATAGTTTATATCTGCTAATCACTTTCCCCAATGTATTTGTCCTCTTCTCCTCCTCGCAGAACATGAGATCATAAATGAGTGATTTTTTTTTTTTAGTTGAGGTCAACAAATCTTATCCAGGGAGGACTTTTGCCCCCCAAGAGGACATTTGGCAATGTCTAGAGATATTTTAGATTGCCATAACTGGGGGTCAAGGGTACAGTTAAACATCTTACAAAGCAAAAGGCACCACAAGGAATTATCCATCCCCAAATGACAACAGTGACACATTGGAACAACACTGGTCTAGCCTGTCACCTGGCAAATTATATGTAACTCAAGCATAAACATTTTTGCGGCATAAACAAGTGAAATGTTTGAATTAAATGTTTTTAATTTTGAGGTCCAAACAGTCCTGAGAGAATAATTATACCACAAGCTTTCACACTCTACCTCAGGAAACCTCAGGCTATGAGGTGGAGTTTAGCAAATTCTGCACATGAGGGAGAATTTCCAGTTCAATTCCAAAGTTGTAAACTTTAGGACTAAGGTCTGTTTTATATATTGCCTCAGTAAAATTATCTGACAAGTTCTACTGCTTTAAAAATGTTTTTTAAAAAAATGAAAGCTAGAGAGTCCATATTCCAGGACAGCTTGATCATTTCAAGGAGCAGGAAGGCAGAGGCCAGAAAAGCTCTAGATCCTTAGTATCATGGAGACTCAGCTGGCCTTGGACACAGACTAGCCATGGTCCTGTGATTCACAAAAGATGCAACTTAGGAGCAAGATGATGTGGTATAATTGTTCTCAGCTCCACTCTAGAGCCAAGACTAAGGTTTGGTTTTGTTTGTGGCTTTTAGTTTGGGGTTGGTTGGTTGGTTGGTTGGTTTTTTACTCTTTTGTGTGTGTTACTCAGGATTGAACTCAGAGCCCTACACTTGCCAGGCAAGCGCTTATTCTACTGAGCTGTCTCACCAGCCCTTGGTTGGTTTTTTAGGAGACAGGGTTTCTCTCTAAGTAGTCCAGGATGGCTTCAAACTTGCTATCCAGCCTAGACTGGTCTTGACCCTTCTCATGACCCTTCTACTCAGCCTCTAGAGCACTGAGATTACAGGTATGATGGTGCATGGAGCAGAAGTTTTTAATGGGTTTGTGTTCCAGCTCTGCCTCTAAACAGCTACATGGCCTTGCAAAGCCATGCAACCTCTCTGAACTTCAGATTCTCCTAAGGGCCAATAACAAAATTGAGATAATAGGTGTGTGGGGGAACTTTCGCCTGCTCGCCATGACCACAACTTTTCCCCATCCAGACCCCAGGCCTGGTGTGAGTGTGAGACCTTCAGTCTGCTCAGCATGCCCACGCTCCAGATCCCTCCTCATCCAGACCCCAGGCCCAGCATGTGTGAGAACTTCTGTCTGCTTGCTGTGACCACAACTACTCCATCCAGACCCCAGGCCAGGCACAGGCCTCCTGTGGAACCCTGCAGCAAAACTCCCTGCAGAGAGGCTGGGAGCCAGATCCACTCAGGCAATCTAGGAACTGAACTTCTTGCCAGAGGGGCACGGAAGGTTCACTTCTATGGGCTGCAGCAGGAAAAAACTGAGCACAGCAGCCAGACCCAGCCAAGCACATCTGGATGAGTTCAAACTTGGTAGAATTAGACCTGGCAAACTGAGACACTTTACTAGACCTAGATCTATGAGAGTGTCTTCTTTCTTTTTCTCTTGATCTACAGAGGAGGCAACAGCTAACTGGGTGAACTAGTCTCCCTGGAAGACCCTGAGGTATGTCAAGGAGAGGAAATCAGACAGAACTTAGGGGAACTAATTAAATACAAATTTCCAATTTAATATCTGCTTAGCTACACAGATATAATGTTTGCTCTTACTGTCTAAAATATAAATCCATTGGTTACAAAAGTTTGTCAACTGCTAATCATCGCTACCCACTATTAGTGCTCCTAATAGTAGCTCTGTAAATATGGAACTATCACTGCCTTAACCACATAATCTCTCTTGGGGAAGAATTTGTGCTAAGGGCATAACTGCACCAAAGCTCTGCACCAAAAGTCAGTGGACAGTGCTACACAAAATGACAAATAGAAGGAGCAAAGTGCAATCTCAGGCCCCGAGCCCACCCAGAACAAACATAGGAGACACTAGCATAGAAGAAAATGGGAATCGCACAGCTGAAATCTCTAAATTAATAGCGTCTGAAGTAAAGAAACAACTGCAAAAAGGTATAGAGCTAAGCTGGGTGTGGTGGTGCACAGCTGTAAGCTCAGCACTTGGGAGGCTCTGAGGCAGGAAGATCAGTGTGAGCTTGAGACCAGCCTGGGCTACAAAAGTGAGCTCAAAGCCAGCCTGAACTGCATAGTGAGACCCTGTCTCAAAAAGATAAAAAGTAAATAAATAACCTCTGAAGTAAAAAAAGAAATCTCCAAATTAATAGCGTCTGAAGTAAAGGGATGACTGAAGAAAGGTAGAGAGAAATTTAGATCAGAAATAATCTCTGAAGTAAAAAAAAAAGAAAAGATAATTATAATGAAAGCATAATTGCTTCTAACGAAGACACTGATAAAAAGTTAGAGGACAAATTGACATAACAATAGTACTAAACTCATAAGGTTGTGGTGCTGACTGGAAAAGCTAGCATGTGAAAAATGAGACCATGTCTGTGCTTAGAAACTGCATTATATAGGGTGACCAATTCATCCCCGTTTGCCTAGAACTTTCCTGGCTTTGGTACTGAAAATCTTGCATCCCAGGAAATCTTGTCTGTGTAAAGCAAGACTAGTGGTCATCCCAGCTATATATGTGTGGATTTTCTAAAAATCTTTTGGAAAGGGTTTAACTCAGTGATGTCAAGCACTTGTCTGACATTCAAGAAGCCCTAGGTTCAACTCCCAGCACCACCAGAAACAAAAAACAAATAAGGAAATGCTTCTGTTAATAATTGTCTATATTTTAAAAATAATTGTCTATATTAATGCTCAATTTTACACTTCATCACTGTCGTGGTTTGTATCTAGTTGTCCCCCAAAGCCTCATGTAAATCATGGGGCTGTCAAGCACGAGGCTTGAGGGGCGGGGCTTGAGGGGGCGTGGCCAAGAGAGGCGCCAACTGTTAAACTGACAGCACCCGCTGTCAGAGGCCCCCACCCTTGCAGGTGGCCGTTTCCCTCTGCGGTATGGAGCAGATCCTCCTGGACATGGCAGCGCCCCAGCCCCTCCTCCAGTCCCTATAAAGCGGGGACAGCGTCTTGAAACCTCCAGGAACTGTGAGCTAAATAAACCTTTCCTCCCCTAAGGGTATGTGGCAGGTATTTGTCCCAGCAGCGACAGAATAGTAACTAAAACAATCACTTAGTTCTTCTCATAGGGAACGGGTTACCAACAATCACACGGATGACACAGCAGGGGATATCTTTAACCTGGTTGTTAATAACAAAGTAAATGAGGCCAATGCCTTGGTCATTTTCTGTCCATTTTTGCTGGGAGGTTCATAGCATCTCTACTTGTTAAATAACCCCCTTTCGTTTAAATGTATTTGATACAGGGACTACAGAGTTTCATTATGTAGATCAGACGCACAATGATTCTCCTGTTTTCAGCCTCCCAAGTGCTTGGATTATAGGCATGTACCACCATGCCCAGTCTCAATCACTGTCTCAACGCACCTGGGGGCAGGGCCAGCACAGCACACTGCAGATCGAACCCAGCTACTTCACTCTACCTAAGCAGGCGCTTTAGTCTGATGAGCTATCTGGCCAGCCCTTTTTTGTCATTTTGAGACAGGGTCTCACTATGCAGTCCAAGCTAGCCTTGAACTCACTTTGTAGCCCAAGCTGGTCTCAAACTCACAACAAGCCTCCTGCCTCACCCTCCGCAGTGCTGGGATTACAGGCGTGCACCACCACATCCAGTTTTGATCGCCAGCTCAGTGTGCCCTGGAGTTGGGCTGGCTACACAGCATGTGGTGCCAAGAATCAAACCCCAGTCTCTGTACAGGTGCTTAATCTGCTGGGCTATCTCACTGGCCCTTGTTAAACACCTTTAAGAATAATTTTTTGTTATTAGATCATCTCAAATAAAAGAAATAGGTTTCTTCTTTCAAAAATTATCCATGTCAAATGGTTACCCACTGTTGACCCAGTTTTCCCTGAAAGCATAGAATCTTAGAGCTCAAACGAAATTAGGAAAGACAGCCCTCCATATCTTTGGGTTCAATATCCAAGGACTTAACCAACCTTGAACAGAAAATATTGGGGACAGGAGCCTGAGGCAGGAGGATCACCAAATTTTGGTATATGTGCTGCTGAAGTGAATACAATCATCACAAGTTTGAGGCTAGCCTGGGCTACAAAATGAGCTTAAAACCAGCCTAAACTACATAGTGAGGCTGTATCTCAAGAAAGACAGAGACACAGGGAGAGAGAAACAGAGGCAGAACTCCTGAGAGGGAACTAGTCATGGTGACAAATGCCTGTAATCCTAGTACACTGGGAGCTGAGACAGAAGGGTCATTAAGTTCAAACTCAGACAAGGCAACTTAGAAACTTAGCAAGATCCTTTCTCAAAATAATAATAATAATAACAAGAACAACAACAACAATAATAAATAATAAAGATTGTTAGAGGGCTGGAGTGTGAAGACCCTTCATTTAATCATTGGTACTAAAGAAACAAGAGAGGATTGCATGAGTATTAAGCACGTGTAGGCTTATTTTTTTGTCATTATTCCCTAAAAAACACAGCATTATTCTTTGTACTGTGCTGGGTAATACAAGTAATCTAGAGATGGCCTCATGTATATGGGAGGATGTATATAGGCTCTATGCAAATACTGTGCCATTTTTTTTCTTTTGGTGAGACCGGGGTTCGAACTCATGACCTTGCACTTACCAGACAGGCACTTGTGCCACAAAGCTATCTCCCCAGCTCCCCCATGCTGTTTTATATAAAGGTCTTAAGCATTCATGCATTTTGGTGTCTGTGTATGGAGTAAGTTAATGCTGGACCCAATCCTCCATGGCTATTAAGGGACAATTGTATTTAGTCCAGTCCAGTCATGCTATTTGCTAGGTGGGAAACAGACCCAAAGAATACTACTAACTTTCCTGAGGTCACATAATAGGGAAAAATGGTTATGGGACTGAAGCTCAAGATCCCGATTCCTAAGCCAGGGTTTTCAGAGGTTCTGAAGCTAGGATCTACTAGATACACTCCGTGGTGGTTTAATAGAAAGGTGGGTGGTGAGGGAATGAGGAAAACTGCGTCACTAAGTGACCTTAATCCCTCCTCCTCTTCCTCCTCCTCTCCTTCTTCCATAAGCTCTGCTTTTGACATTCTGTACACTGAACTTCAACTTAAGTAGCCTCTGAAAAGGATTCATCCATGGAAAAAAAACATTTTTTTTTTTTTTGAAAACCACTCAATTATATCATAGGATTTACATATTTTCTTCCCTGGAAAGTTTTTTGCTCCCATGAAGAAAATTTAACTTTTTCTTGGAACCACATTTTCCCCATATTAGTCCTGCGTGTATTTGGAAAAACTGAAGCATGGACCCTTTAAAAGGCTGCAGTTAAACTGAAAGTCTCGTTCAGTCACAGAAACAAAGCGGGTGACTCACAACATCAGAAACCACTGGCGCAGATGTGTAATCTCAGGCTTACTGCTTGGAAAAATGTCACTTAGAGAGCTGCTGGTATTTGCCGTCACTTCACAGAAGCACAGTGTGAGGGTCTAGGCAGGTCCCATGGAGAGGAACAAAGGGCAGTAAGGCCACTTAGGACCCAGGTCCAAGGAAATGGCAGGGCGAAGGTGGAAGGGAGACACTGGGGACTTGCACATTCCCTCATACGTCTGATTTTAAGATGAAGCAGACAAGATCCAAAACCAAGAAAACATACCAGGTTGACCTCTAAAAGTAGGAGGAAGGTGATAAGACACAGTGCAGTGTGTAGCCTTTGTCCATGGGAATTCTGGGCTCTTCTTTTGTGGTTGGAGGCTTAAAGGAAGGGCCAAAATGCCAAAAGGATGAAAGCCTGGACTTGATTCTCAATGGACCCGAATCCCATCTTAGGCACTGGTACACTGAGCATCTTCAGGCACCTTCTTGCACTTCTCTGAGCATCCTTTTATTATGCTACCTATCTTATAGGGCTAGTATAAGCATTAGAAAAGAGGAAATCTGTCATGTGGGTGGCATACACCTGTAATTCCAGCCATATGGGAGGCTGAGGCAGGAGGATCACCACTTTCAGCCCAGCCTGGACAACTTAACAAGACTCTGTCTCAAAATTTGAAAATGTTTTAAAATGCTGGGTATGTAGCTCAATATGAAGGTCCTAGTTTTAATCACTGGAACCACAAAAGAAAGGAAAGAAGGAGGGAAGAAAAAAAAGGGA